>PKML01052558.1:3597-64931 GCA_002933935.1 Eutrema yunnanense | reverse complement strand
ATTGTAAGAATTATTAGCTGGATATTTTTTTAGCTAAGAAATCAAAATCATGAGAGGAAACATTCACTACAAAGAAATGTTTTGAGATATTTCATATGCATGTTACAATTAACATACCGTTTAATTATATAGATTTTTATATTGCACATTAATTAGTGAATAATCCAAAAGCATATACCGTTTATTTGCTTTTAGATTATTCTCTAATTAATGTGCAACATAAAAATATATATAATTAAACGGTATGTTAATTGTAAGATAAAAGGCATATGAAATATCTCAAAAAATAAACGGAATTTTTTCCAAAAACAACATACCGTTTAGAGAATAATCTCAAAAATCTAACATACCGTTTATGTTGCACATACCGTTTATTTTTTGAGATATTTCATATACCTTTTATCTTACAATTAACATACCGTTTAATTATATAGATTTTGATTAGAGATTAATCCAAAAGCATTCTTTTTATTAAACTAGTAAAAATATATTAAAAAAAGTGGGCATCAAAGATTCAAATACAGAAACAGAAAGATTATATTTTNTAACATGCATATGAAATATCTCAAAACATTTCTTTGTAGTGAATGTTTCCTCTCATGATTTTGATTTCTTAGCTAAAAAAATATCCAGCTAATAATTCTTACAATTTGTTTTTAGGAAAAAAAAAAAAAAGGGTTTCGAAAAACGGGGTCAAGGTGACATGTTGACATGAACGCTAGCGTTTTTTGGAGATCTACAGATGGGACACGTGTGCACAGTGGACCCACAGATTCCACACAAGCACAAGTGTCTGCAGGGTAAGAGCAACACACACGATTCCTCCTCCCCACAGTTTCTGCACATCCTACCTTTCGTTGCCTCCTCCATAGCTATCGTGCGCCTAACCGTTTCTTCAGCACCGGAGCTGCTTCCGCAGCACGACTGCGCGTCGTCGTCGTCGTCATCGGATCCTACGCTGCGTAGGTCCTTAACCTGCGCCAAGACCTGCTCGAGGTTGGTGCGGAGGTTGTTGGCGGTGGCTTCGTTGGTGTGAGCGAGATCCCGCCAGATTTGGTTCTCGATGGAGAGTGACTTCACTCGCTCCTCAAGCGCGTGGTTTATCTTTGCGATTCTCTCTCTCTCTTCTTCTTTGGCTCGAAGCCTTTTAAGCAGCCCATGCTCTATAGCCTCCATGATCGTCCTCGCCTGCCTCTTCCTCTTTTCCTTAATCTCGAATTTCACTCTCTCCATCTGTTCACGAGAAAAAGAAACCAATGAGTTTTCTGTGATCCATCGATGCACATTGCTTCATACACCTAAAAACTCTGCCAATGACTTACATGAAGGGAGACGAATCGATCGATTTCATGCTGTTGCTGATTGATGTGAGAGGAGATATCGATGTCTTGACCGAGAAACGAAAAAGGAGTAGTACTAGCGGTGACGCATGGTGATGATCTATTGTTCTGTTGAACAAGATGATGATGATCGTAATTCGATCTGGAGCGTTTTCTCGTCGGTAAAGGGAAAAAAGCAGAGTCGACATCGGCGTAGTAAGTGAAGGAATCAGCGGTTGTAGGAATAGTGTCAGAGCCGCCGTACATATGAAGAAGAGGAGGCGAATCGTCGGTCACCGAGAAAGGTGAAACGCCGCCGTATCCGGTTTGATTATTATTATTATTATTCGTGCAGAAACCGCCATTAGTTGGTTCCATGGTGGTGTTGTAAGTCATCGTTAATTCTCTGCAGAGACAGTAGAATAAAAAAAGATTCATCAGTTGAGAATCATCAAAGAAAACTCCAAAGAATCATCAGATCGAAGAGAGAGAGATAGCGCACCTGTTGGAGAAGAGTTGAGGAGGAGAGAGAAGCAGATGGTGAGCATCGACGGCCATGAGAGGAGAGGTTTAGATAGAGAGAGAGAAGACGGAGGAAGTTTATTAGAAATGCATGCGTTTCGGTTTTTGGTTTTGCTGCCTTTGAAGAGGGCCTTTGCTTTTCTTTTTATTCTTTTCTTTCTTTCAAAGACCAAATCGAAACGAACCTCAACCAAATGGTTGTTTCCTATTTATATACCCAAATTTTAGAAAAGAATCAAATTTTCATTTTGTTCAAAGGTAACAACATACTGAATTTAATTAACCTACCATTTTCATTTTCTTAGGGTTTGAAAATATGTTGATTTGGCTTATATAATAAGATATCTTTTTGGTAACTGGTTTTCCATAAACTTCTCATTTTAACACGTTTTCAGAAATTCAATATATATATATATATATATTTTTAACTCCTTGGCGCATGCAGTTTTGGTATTTTAGTTACCTAATGCTCTGACTAATTGAATTCAATCTTGTTAATTTGTTGTTCTATTTCAATCAAATATAAGATTTTGTTTTCGTTTAATGAATTCCACATATTTTGTGTATCGGTTATTGTGATAGTTTTGATAACACACATATTTGTCGGTTATAGTTTTTTTCTTCTTTCTGAAGCGAAATTGGCGGAAACATATTTTAAATCGGATTCGGTTATGTTTTTTGGTCATAGTATTATTATTATCAGGAGTAACGCTCGGATTCGGTTTTGTTTTTTCCCAACTTCATCACCGTGCCGAATAAATAGAGTTTAGATCGGTTAGCGCCATTACAGCGGTAATTTTGAACATTTACCACCGTAAAAAGTTGGAATTTAATTTTCTTGGACAAAATCCTGCAATGGATATACGACACGTGTAAAAAGGTCCGAAGAAGTCATGCGTGTTGCCATGTAAGCATTCCAGCGTGGCGAACAGTTTTTTTTATTGGGACCCACAACTTGTCTTTTGTACGGTCCGTTAAAATGGGTAAAATCCTACTTTTTTCCGTTTTTGTACGAGTTTGGCGCCATGTGATGCCACGTGGTGAAACATCCTGGCAACTTCTGTTTGACCCTTTCTTTGACTTTTTTTTTTTTTTTTTAACTTATCTTTAATTATTTTTCTTATTAAATTTTTAATTAAGTATTAACAGAAACCATTTTATTTCAGTAAATAAATGATTTATTATTTGCATTTGTGACAAAAAAAAAAATTTATTTTATAATAAATTCATGACTATATATTGTATTATTAGTTGATACTTATATTTATTTAAAAGTAAATAGGGGGTAAATAATAGTGTGTTATTATATTCAATTTATTTAAATAAATAACAGTGTGATAATATGGAAATTAAAGATATATTGTATTACCTCCGTTTCAAAATATAGGTCGTTCTAGTTTTTTTCACACATATTAAGAAAATTTATAATTTGACCATAATAACCTTGCTAATATAATTTATTTACAGTTTTATTCTAATTATTTATCATAATTATTTTATTCTAGTGACTTAATCTTCCATAAATGTTACGATAATCTCTTAGCATTCCTCATAATCGTATGCATAATTAACAACTTTTAATGCATTAAATATTAGCAAATGAAAGGTTATTATACAATTTCAGATATATAACTAATTTAATTATTAAATATTTTATTAGTTTAATTTGAGGTTAAAATATGCATTTTTTTACAAAAGTTACATTGAAAACCANCCCCCAAATGGGCCAGGCCCATCTCAGCAAAAGATACCCCGCACTCCCGAAAACCCGACCTCTGATCGAGCGGCTCGGGGACATTCCCAGCCTGCCACTACGGGATGCCCCGAGCTCCCCTAAAGGTCACCGTGCTAATGCTGATCCCTCGTAGGGCTGCCAGGAAGGAGACACGTAAGGGATGACACCATAGGACACCTGTCCCAACACCGTTTGACACCGATGGCGGGAGCGCGCCAGGGAACGACACGTATGATTCGACCTCGCGGTGATCCAACCCGACCTGTCTTATCAACCGCGAAGGACAAGACAGGCGCCAAATCAGGCATGCCCTGCCTCTACGACAAGACACCGCGGTGACAAGACAGGCGCCGCACATAGACGAAGCAGAAGCTGACACGTCACCCCGGATTCGCGGAGGAATGTCTGCCGATTGACCCTATAAATACCCCATCATTAGCATGTAGAGGAAAAAAAGGGGAAAAAAAAAGGATACGACCCGCACTCTCTGATCTCATTTGAGCATTTTAGAACACCGAACTGAATTTCTATCAGGAATCAGTTCGTAAGTCCAAAATTGTTCATCTTTTCAAAACATCATTATATAAAAACAGCACGGCCCCGGCCTGTTTGTCACCGTCCTAGTCTCCCCGTCCTAATTAACGAAAATCTCGCCTCCTAAACGCCCCAACTTCTCTAACGATCTCCAAAACAATTCGGTGATCATCTCGGATCCACATCATCCTTGCGCAAGGGTCATGCTAATCTTCTCTATATCGTTCCAATTTAATCGGATGTCCCCGAAGAGACGTTTGTTTTGCTTTTCGCTTGGTTTAATGGATAAATTGTTTTAGAGAATCTTTTATTCTATTGTTTCGGTCTCGTTTGTGGTGGGATGATATTGCTTATGTTGGATGTGTATGTCGTGGATTTATCATGCGAAGATCCAAAGGAGTTCATCTCTGACATTTCACCAACATGGTTTTTGGGCTTTTTGGATAGGAGATCCTTTCAGGTCCTTTAAAATGTTACTTTGACATGTTATATCCATGTTTTGAGGATGTCTTAGTTTATCTTTAAGGAGGTTTGCTCATGTCAAGGTTGGTTCCACAGTTCTAGAGGCTTGATAGGTAGTTTGAAATTAGTTTTCATCCTTTCTTTGGTCTATTAGTTGTTGGTTTTCGATGGTTTCCGAAGATTATCTATCTTCTGCCAATTTTATCTTTAGAAAAAATTGCATTTTTTGTCGATTTTAGTCTATTTTTCTATGTAGTGGCTTTTTTTACATATGTATTTCACTTTGTATCCATCCATATATTCTATTTTTTATTTTATTTTGTTATTCTAATAACATTCAGATTTTTTTTTTTTGGACCTAAATGAAATTTAATATCTCTAAATTCTAGATATAGAAAGTCTACGTCTTTTGATAAAAAAAAAACAAAACAAAAGTCTACGTATAAGTAGCTCCGTTAACGGCCGTTATTATAGTTAGACGGAATGTAATAAAAAGCGGAACCAAAAAAAAACTCACTTTGTCATGGAGACAAGAGGTAAAATGTAAAAGAAGAAAAAAACAAAAACCGTAAGAAAATTAGCCAAAAGAGATAATTAGAATTGATTCGTAGGGTTTACATATAAAAACGAAAATGGATCAGAGATTGGAAACAAACATCTCCTTCTTCTCTATCTTCCCCCATTTCTCTCCTTCTGAAAACCCTAATTTCTTTCATCTCTAACCTCTGTGTTGTCTCTCTGTTTGTTCCAGGAACAGAGATGATAAGGTAACTTCAAATCCACCTTGTAATAACGGGAAAAAGGAGTTCTCAGGTACTCATAACCAGCTTGTTCTTCTGGCACTCTCATTTTTTGATTCTTGTACTCTTGAATGTTGAGTCAATGATCTTTGATAAACTGAGAAATTCTGCTTTTGTTTTAGATTTTTTTTTTCTGGATTTTCTGAAAATTTGGTTTTTTATGTGTTCTTATGATAATTCGATTGATCAACTGATGATAACTTTTTTGCTGGATTGCAACAAGATGTTCTTTGTTCTGGCGATTTGATTAAGCTTGTTACGGATCGATTCATCATTCTGATTTGTTAGGTTTCGATCGAGCTGAATATTCCATCTATGTTCTGAATTATGATCCTGATTCATGATCTAATTCGCGATCGATTTTGGGTTTTAGCTGATCCGGGAGAGATTTGGCTGAAAATGGCAACAAATGCTTGCGATGTGAATCAGCTCGATTCCGCCGATTCGCTTCTGCCTCCACGGAAGCGATTACTCGCCGGATTCAAGAAACAGAACTCGAAAATCGGCAATGGATCTTCTTCTCCGAGCCCTCCTCTTCCTTGTTTCGCTTCTTCCTCTTCTACTTCATATTCAAATGGCTCCTCCTCTGCTTCAACCGATGTGCAGACTCACCTCGACAATTTATTGAATTTCCAGCTCAATGATGACCAGAACCGATCTCCCGACGAGCTAGCTCAAGCATCGAAAGCAACCGCTGCTTTAGCGATTAAGGTTGCAAAGGCCGCGAGAGCCACTGCTAATGAGAAGGCCATCATTGCTTCAAAGGCAGTAGCTGCAGCCAAGAGTGCCTTGGAATTGTTCGCTTCTTTTCCGGCTGAGACGGTGAAGGAGAGGTCTCCTAGGAAGAATAAGCAGAAGAAACATGTCCCCGTTCAGCTCCTGTATTCGAAAGGAGTCGCCGCGGATGAGGATTTAGCGCGTAGGTTGAATCGAGCTATAAACAATTCCCCTAGAGTCTTGACTGCTCACAGAAACAAGAAGCAAAAGAGCCTAGTTACCTATGAGAACAGTGCGGTTACTAGTACTATGTACGATGGGAATGACGTTGCTGGTGTTGTGGATTCAGACACCTCGAACGACGACGACGAAGTAGACAGAACCAGAGTAAGCGGGAAGCTGCTCTTATGCGACAACACGCTGAAGGAGAAAACAGGGGAAGAGAGTAGCTCACTGGGGAAAAGAAGAGGAAGAGTGAAGCTAAAGAAGCTACCTTTGAGCATGTGTGCCTCTAAGGATCAAGAAAATGGGATCATCACCAAATCTCCATTAGCGGAAAAGAATGTTGGCGTCAGTAACCCGCTGGCTCAGCCGGAAGGTTCTAATGGTGGTGTGGCTCAGGTCAGATCATAGCAGGACTATTATGGGAAGTGTTTAGGATCTAAAGTCACCAGAATGTGTGAAGCAAAACAAAGTTGTGCGTTCATATCAACTCTTTACCTAAAAGAGGTAAGAGAGTGCAGAGTCAGGAGCATTGCTATTTTCAGTAGTATCCGAATGTTGTTTTATTTTCCTTCTTGTTTTGCTTTTTTGGGTAATGTGACTGAATTTATGTTACTTGTATATTTTGGAATAATAGATACATAGATTTTATATATGTTGGTTGTTATATCATTGTAAGTGTTGTTGAACAAGGTCTAGTTATTGGGATTTGTAGATGGAATCGAATTTTTAATAAAGTAATGACTTTTTGTTTTTTTGGTTGTTTTGTTTCTTATGTATTTTTTCGATAATTTTATTTTTAATTAAGAAATATACATCTCCCAGTTCAAAAAAAAGGAAAGAAATATACATCTCCCCAAAAATTAATTAAATATACAAATATTAAACAATCAATAGGTTCGATTGGTAGCTTAGTATTGTGAAAAAGCTGTATATTTAATTTATTTCACAACGGCTAAAAAGGTATAGTTAAATTAAAACGAGCGGTTAAATAATGGTTATGATTGGTACTTCTTCCGTTTCAAAATATAGGTCGTTCTAGTTTTTTTCACACATATTAAGAAAATTTATAATTTGACCATAATAACCTTGCTAACCTTGTAAATAATTTATTTACAGTTTTATTCTAATTATTTTATTCTAATGACTTAATCTTCCATAAATGTTAGGATTGTCTCTTAACATTCCTTACAATCTCATGCATAATTAACAACTTTTAATGAATTAAATATTGGCAAATGAAAGGTTATTATACAATTTCAGATATATAACTAATTTAATTATTAAATATTTTATTAGTTTAATTTGAGGTTAAAATATGCATTTTTTTACAAAAGTTACATTGAAAACCAAAAACGACTTATATTTTGAAAAAAAAAAAATCAATTATAGAACGATCTATATTTTGAAACGGAATGAGTATCTATCATTCAACCGTTTCTTATAAACTGAAGAAATCTAGGTTTAATTTCCATTGGCTTAATTATCTTTGAATTTAATTTTAAAATTAATAAAACTAAAAATTGAAGTATCCATCCTGATGTATAAACACTCGGATTAAAAAGATTGTCAAATTTCATTTTCGTTGTTTCATTGTTTGTAATTTTCTATTTTATGTATTATGTTTATTCATGTAACTTTTTATATTTGTATCGTACGTTTGCTGATTAATATAATACAAATTGACAAAAAAAAACAAACACACACAGAGAGAACCCAAGAGACGCAAAAAGATAGATGGAGACATAGGGGCTGTTTGGTGTTTGGCTATAAGAATTTTATTATTTTTTAAAGTATTTAAAGTCAAAAAAATTCTAAACATGCTTTTTTACTTATTTTTTTTCTCTTTAAAGCCTCAACTGCACACTTCTCTTTTTTTACTCTGTAAAATTGTTTTTGTTTTAAACTACGTTGGTGAGACTTTTTATTTTTTTAAAAGTCACAATTTTTATTTTAAAAACAAAAGTTTTTAGAGTATAATTTTTAAGTAAAAGTCTAAAGTAAAAACCCATAGCAAGCAGTCCCATATTCTTATGAAGATGAGATATCAGATAGAAAGTAACACACAAGAATTAATTCCAGCTTTGATTTATGTCCCTTTTACTTTCTTTTTTCTACTTCTTCTTTACATTTTTGTGTGCTTTGTTATATTTCCCACACATTAAAAGTTAAAACAATATGCCTTTGTCTTTTAGAAGCTTTCAAGTTTCCACCATCTTAATCTGTTTTACAAAGGCCAATTTTTTAAAATGTAGATTTTGTAAAGTAAAAGAGTGGCCATGGTGCACAACTTATATACGTGTTTGGTTCTCTCAAATACCATCAATATTGGTCATCATTCGAATTTGTTATGCATTATGAGACAACCAACAATCTAATGAGACACTAACTAATGAGTGTCTGTCTGATACAATTAATCAAACGTAATATTTAAAATATGAAGGAAAAAAAACATGAATTGTGGTTTAATTCCTCTTTGATTGAAGAATAAGTGACATTGCACCTTGACTTTGTTGTATGGCATCCTTTATTTTCACTTTAAATAACTTTAATTTCTCACCTTTTTGTTTTTCTTCTTATTTGATTCAACTTAAAGTTGGTGTTGGTGTTATTCATGTGATATCAACATTTCAAAAGAAGAAAAATAAAACCTATAAGCATTGTAAGAATCTTATAGTGTGCCTTACCTAGAAACTTCATCTTTCCTTAAAGGCACCACTATAATTCAATTTGTTGTAAAGAAAGAATTCGTGCTTTTTTTTGAAAAATATATACTATATTCTTATATCTCTCGGTTCATATACATAGTTATTCGTCTATCAAAGTTTTTGAAATTTGTGACTTTTATTATACTTTTTTTCCAACATCATATCACACACCAATTCATATGAGGCTTCACTGGTTGTGTAAAGCTTCCCATTAAAGACATGTGTGTTGAATTAATTGTTGGGGCTTGCTAGTGCATACATATCACATGTACTATGGTCCATACATGAGAAGCTCGTGACCTAACATATTACATCATATTAATCTTTTTACATTTATCAATAATGCACCAAGACATATTTGGATCTAACATCTTAATCGGAAGGTAAAAAGGGTGAATTAAAATACCATTTGGATTGGGATGATGACTAACACAATGACCGAGAATAAGAATTGTGATCTAAAGCCTCTTACAGAATTTCTTGTTTTGGTGAACTATTGATGAAGTCCTTCTTTCGAGACATTAAAATTACTCGGACCATTAGATCCATTATGATTTATGAACTTTAGTGACAAGTTTTGCAATCCAATTTTCAAGATACACATTGTATTGATGTAACATCGTCTTAAAGATTAGACGAAGTACACATCCAACCAAGTACGTGTGGTGTTTATTGGTAAACTATCTCGGGAAGATAGAGATGCATATGATAAAAGAAGAGTTAGGTTTGAGAGGTCCCGATTAAATTAAAGAAGATGTGTTGGGCCATCACTCTTTCTTTCTTGCTCCACAAAAAATACCTTACTTAGCCGTATCATCGAAACTTAACTTCCATTATAACAAGATTTTATTTTCTCAAAAATCGTTGCCCCATTAGGAGACAAGAGAAGAGGTTCTGCAAAAGACTTTAACTTGGTGTCATGTGTGGTTGTGCTTATGGACAGTGTGTGGTCCCTTCATTTTCTATTTTATTTCAAATCAAAATCAAAATAATAATAAAAATAGAGGAACCAATTGTGTAGATTGCATGATTCCCACTACTGCTAAAAATTCATTCTGATCCCACCACCACTTTTAATTCATCCAGACAAAATACGTAATAAATGTAAAATATATATATATAANATATATGAATACGAGGAGAGCTATTCATGGAAATGAAATTTTAAATGTACTGACTTGTTACCATCAGATCATGAACCACATTAACTCCAACCAAAAAGACAAAGACAAAGGTGGTGGTTGTTGTTGTTGTCAGATCACTGATTCACTTTCACCAAATCAAGAATTGGTTAATCAGTTTGAATCAAAAGTAGAGATTAGACAACATGTTATGTCTTGTTCTTTAAAGATGCTTACACAAACCCATTACTACCATGAGCCTACTACAACTTCAAGTTCCTACCTTGACCAGACCAATCAGTCACATTCGTACGATCTAAATCAGTAAATGAGAACATGATTGATACTTGCAAGGTCTCTTTTGGTCACTCCAAACTTTCTTTATGGAGTTTGAAGCCATGATACTTAGGTTTTGCGAGGTGGCGGTGAGCTGCTACTGCTACTGTTGCTGCTGCTCCTCCTCCTCCTCCCTCTCAAAGGCCTACGCATAATCCCACTATATATTTTAATGACAGTACGTTTTTTAATGCGTTTCTATAATAGCCACTGATAGAAAAAGTTGTGATATCTAGTTAGTTAACGACCACAGGCAAACACCTCATGACACCAATTGCATAAAGATATCTAGTCAAAAGACAAGGCCTAATGTGAAGGTCTCACCGAATGCTTTCAGAACAAACAAGACGGATAGCAAGAGGAATGGGATAAACTCAACGTTCCTACACTCTACTTAACTGGGACCTTCTTCCAAAAACCTAGCTTGACCATGTGTTCCCACAGTAAACTAGCTTGACCATCAAAAAAAAGAGAAGAGAAATACAGTGATAGTACAACGGTCTTACCTCTTAGGACTGCGGCTCCTTAATATCTTCCTAGGAACCTGTAAGTTCACACAAGCTAGAACGTCAACACATAACTCAACAAGGCATCTCATTATTTATTTAGCTGAAAACGGGCCTGCAACAGGCCATACCTTACGGGGGCTTGGGGAACTAGAGTAGGAAGATGACCTTCTACGTATTCCAATTGGACCTCTTCCCCTGTTTAGAAGCAAAGAGGAGATTACAGTGTATACTATATAACACAGTACGATTACAATGGACAAACACTACTATGTAAGGAGCTAAAATAACAGAATCCACATAGATCTTGGCAATTCAATACCCAAGGACATTTAGTCATATTTGGCTAACGTTTATTGAAACTGGCACGCCACAATATGTTTCTATTTCAGAATAAGACAAGGCAGGATCTTGGACCATGCTCATGACCTACGAGTCTTATACGTACTCTAGTAGCTGTGAAACTACAAGTCTACAACAGACATTAAAGCTAACACCAACAAATTCACAAAGATCTAACCATACCTGCGGGGTGATATTGACCTTGAACTAGAACGAGCAGGCCTACGAATAGGTGATCGGCTACGTCTGCGGACTGGAGATCTTCTCGGAGGACTGCGCAGCCGCCTTGGAGGTAACCTGCATGTGCGCATTCAAGAAATTATCCATCAAATGAAAACAAATACAATGTGGGCAGAACATCAATAAACATTGAAGCGCTGGTTTCCCCAACTCCATACGGTAAAAATAACTTTATCTCATCCTCTCACTACTGCACCACAGTTCTTAAAAGTATGAAACGTTTCGGGGACGGGTACGGCTTGGGTACGGCTCCGAAACGTCCCGTGACGTTTCAAGCCATTTATCACCATTTTAATTGAAATAATTAATTATTTCATTACTTACTGTAATATTTGTGAATTAAATGATAAAAAAACTCTCTAAAAGTATTTTAAAAAAAGATTAGCATAAATGTAAGGTTAAATGTATTGTTTTGTTTATATATATCGACGTATCCATACCGTACCCGTATCCATAAATTATTAATTCGCCATTTCCCATCCCCGTACCCGTCTCTGTGCTACTTAGTGACAGATAAATTTACCGTCGCCTAAATGGAAGAGGAGAACGTCTTCGAGTAGGACTGCCACGGATCCTTCGAGGGGAGCCACCCCTGCTGACAGATAGAAGGTAAGTTAGTGAACTGAAGTGGTATTGAGCACCAATTAAGGAAACCAAGCGGACTCTAGCAACCTTGGAGGAGACCTAAATCGTCTTGAGGGTGGAGAAGATGGAGAACAGCCTCCAGAAGGGGATACTGGCCTGCACCTGGGCGGTTTATCACCACGTTGGTCGGGAGATTCAGCTCTACGGCGAATAGGAGACTCTAGCCTTCTCCGTAGAGGGGAATCATGTAATCTCCTCGGTGATCCACCCCACCTAGGCAGAGGTGATCGTTTTCTTGGAGAAGATAACGATTTCGGTTGTGGAGAAGCTAAACACATGTCGGAGATAATCATTAGCATGAGCATAAATTTAAGACAACATAATAATAATAATAAAAAAAAAACATGGGCATACTTTCTTTTGGGCGTCCAGGGACATCTTTCTCAGTGTCAGCACCACCATTATCAGATTTTTTAGCATCTCCCTTTGGCGCACTTGAAACAGGTTTAGGGGGTGGAGATACTTTCTGGCGTGGTGATAGCGTGAACTTTGCTTTAACAACATTTCCATCAATTTGGGCCAACATCAAACAAGGGAGAAATCTATCATCGAAATTTTAGCGGAAACATAGTTCATTTGAAATCTGAAAAGAGACATACACCATCCATGTACAGCTGTGCTTTCTCAGCATCAGCTCTTGCCTTGAATTCAATATATGCATATCCACTTGGAAGATCAACCTGTTATTGTCAATAAAAGCTATGAGCAAAATACGTAGCAAACAAATCTGCAAAACAAAGCCGAGAGAAATTAATAAGAACTTACAGCTCGATCTATCTGAAGTTCAACATGTATAATTTCACCAAAGTTGCCTGCACATTAGAAAAACAAGTCATTATCTATGAAAATAAACGTTAAACACATACAGGATGTGATCTGACTGGACAATATAATATCTCGTATCCAACTCAACAGACAAGCGGAGAAAGGATCATCCATTAGAAAACAAACGAGATCAATCAAAATGCAGTGAAGATCCAACCATATAACGAGCAAAATACAATGAATTGCAACCGATGTTTGAATATAAAAGACAAAGACATATGAAAGAGAAAGCAACATACCGAATATCTCTTTCAGATGACCTTCATTCACATTCCTGCTCAGTGTACCTATATGAAGAAGAACAGATTCTAGAAAAGCTGAAGCTTTCCTGCAACCAAAAGAGAAACAAGAATGAAGTTAAAAAGCTGATTAAAGAAGCATCAGCGTTCTCTTACGTAAATGCATTAACAGACCTTGGAGGTGGAGAGGTTCGTTTAGATTGGGGAGAGCGATCTCGCTTGGGGCTTCAGAAAAAAGTTAACATCATTTAGATGGATGAAAAGAGCTTTGATTTGACAAGAAGTAACGTATAATCGTAATGAATCCACTTCGCAAATGAGCCAAATTCCCAAATTGAATCTTCGGGCGAAACAAATTGTAAACCTGGAAAAGAAAACCCTAACCTTTTCCGATGAGATGGACGGCGCGAGGGAGAAGAAGAAGAAGACGACCGAGATGATGAGCCGGAAGTAGAGGATGAAGGCGAGCGACGGCCACCACTTGGTTTCGCCATGGCGAGATTGTAGCGCGCATTACAAAACCCTAACGGTTAACCATGGATTTAGACACACACACACAAGCCCGCACGTGCCAGTCATGGCTAACCATGAAAAATAGAATAATTCAAAAAATAATTTTAACAATTAGTTTTAACATTATTGATTGCAGTTTATAGCCTCTTAAATATACGGGAATTATTATTATTAATAATTTTTGTATTTTAAATTCGAAAAGCAATAATAATCTTTGCATATCAATCAATCATAAAAAAGAATTAGGAGGCAATCGCTCTATATCTTCTTTCTCATCTAGGGTTCTGCTGCGTCTTTTCCTTCTTCTCCGTATCTGTTTCTCTGCTTCCGTCACGGGAGCCCGATATGTATTGTTTCTCAGTAGGAAGCTCGTCGTTACTCTGATTTGATTCGATCGTCAATCGATATCCATTTCATAAAGCGTTTAGGGATTTCGGATTCTCTTTTTTTTTGTTTTTTTTGATATTTAGGCTTCGGGATCGATTATCTCCGAGACAAATCTTGTTTTACAATCTGATTCGCCTCGATTTCTTAGTTTGAAAGCAGTTAATTAGAGGTTTCTAGACTAATAGTGATTGGGATTTCGATTATGGACGCTTTTGGAATGGGGAGCAGTATAAATCAAGCTCCCGGAACCGAGGATCTTAAGAAAGTTGGAGATAATCCTACAGGTTTGTTTTTCTCCGATTTGTTTTGTTGAATTCCGTTTGTTGTTCTCCAGAATGTTTTTGTAGTTTGAATCTGGATCTAGTTTCATTTAGTTCTTCCAACTGTGGAGGAGTAAATCAAACTTGAATCTGCTCCTTAGTTGATTCGTTAAACCTCACTCGTCATTAATTTTCCTTTGCTTTCATTGCCTTGTACTCCCACGAACAAGAAGAACAACATTAGGGAAGATTTAGTTTCTATTTCAAGCTTGAACAATATTATACCTGCTCTGATAGTGAATTTTCTGGAAGAAAGTTTTACATCTTAGCATTTCGTTTTTTTTTTTATGAAACTTGCATCAGAGTCTTATAGTTTTTCGTCCCTATTTCGGTGCTTGCCTAATTGAAAGTTTCTTTGGTGCAGGTAATTCGGTGTTTGATGCATCTCAGTATGCCTTTTTTGGGAACGATGTTGTCGAGGAAGTTGAGCTGGGTGGATTGGAAGAAGAAGATGAGATATTGTCTTTCACTGGAATAGCCGAAGACTTTTCATTTGATAAGGAAGAGGTTAATCTCACCCTATTTCTCTCTAGCTAGCATCTCTTTTTTTTTTGTAGGAAACCAGGGAGCTCTGTATTTGGCAGAGATGAAGCTTTTCCTCGGTTTTATATTCGAGTGACTTACGATTCCTCTTCAATATTTGCAGGTTGAAGATTCAAGACCTCTGTCTGACGTTGATGATCTTGCTAATACTTTTTCAAAGGTTTGCTAGCTACACATGATAATTGATCACACATGCATCCTACACTTCTATTTTCTATTTCATTTTAATGCCAATTTGTTAGATCGCTTCGAAGAAGTTTGTGACCGACCTGAGGATTTTTGTCTATGCTGTTACAGTTGAATAGGGATCCTGATGAATATAGAAACACGGGACCAAACACTGACAAGCGATCAAGCCAGAGTGAGTTTCATATGTGCTCTAATGTTGTCTCAAAATCCATGTGAAATAATACATGATATTTTATACATTCACATTGATTTAATATTTCATGTACTGTCTGTAATACTTTGTACCGTAGCTTTACTTAGCTCTCCAGGTACTGAATCTAGGAAATTACAGTTATTATATACCAAATCTGTGTCCGTTATTTTACTTTTGCCTTTACGATTTAGACTGAACTGTTTTTCATTCCATTTTCCTTATTAATATGTTATTATATATCTTTTTTTCTACAGAGTTAATGCTTTAGTTTGTGGTTTAACAGTTTAATATTTATTTTTTTATTCTCAGATTCTTTAGGACCTGAGTGGAATCATGGGGAGAAGTTGCCAGATTGGTATGGCCAGCAGATATTGGACTCTGATGCCATCAAAGATGACAAGGCGTGGTCGGCACAGCCTTTTTCGGCTCTGGACCCTAACAGAACAACACAGTATCCCGAACCACAACGACAGCTGTATCAAAACCACAATCAACAACAGTTTTCCAGTGAACCAATTCTTGTCCCAAAGTCATCTTTTGTTTCATACCCGCCTCCAGGCAGCATATCACCAGATCCGCGTTTAGGACACCCAAATATACCATATCATTCTGGTGGGCCTCAAATGGGATCGCCAAACTTTTCTCAGTTTCCAAATTTGCAGCCTCAGTTGGCTGGCATGCATCATGGATCTCCCCAGCTCACTGGAAACATGCCTCAGTTTCGTCCTGCTCTTCCTCTGAATAATCGCCCTTCGGCTCAATGGATGAATCGACAAACTATGCATCCTGGTGATAATTCTGGGATCATGAATAACGCGATGCTACAACAGTCGCCTCATCAAAACGGTTTAATGCCCCCTCATATGCAGGGATCTCAGAATAGGTTACAACATCCAATGCAGCCTCCTCTCGGGCAAATGCCAGGAATGCAGCAGTTATTTAGTCCCCATCTTTCTCGATCATCATCCTCTGGAAATTATGATGGAATGCTTGGGTTTGTTGATCCGAGGGAAGCAAGACCAGGGTCGGCTCAAGGCAATAGACAGAACGTGCGTTTTCATCAACAAGGCTTTGATGGTGGCGTTCAGAGGAGATATAGTGGGCGGCCTCCATTCCGGTCTAAATATATGTCACCAGACGAGATAGAGAATATACTGAGAATGCAGCTTATTGCTACACACAGCAATGATCCTTATGTTGATGATTACTACCACCAAGCCTGCCTTGCTAAGAAATCTGCAGGTGCAAAACTGAAACATCATTTCTGTCCAAATCATTTGAGGGACCTCCATCCACGTGCACGTACAAACAATGAGCCCCATGCTTTTCTTCAGGTTGATGCTCTTGGCAGAGTTCCTTTCTCTTCGATCCGCAGGCCTCGTCCCCTACTTGAAGTGGACCCTCCTAATTCAACTAAATCGGGTGATCTGGAGCATAGAGCTACCGATAAGCCCCTTGATCAAGAACCCATGCTTGCAGCTAGAGTGTACATTGAGGATGGTCTTAATCTACTCCTTGATGTTGATGATATAGATCGTTTCTTAGAGCTTAACCAACTCCAGGATGGAGGAAACCAGTTGAAACAAAGACGGCAAGCTTTGTTGGAAAGCCTTGCGGTTTCACTGCAGCTCGTTGATCCCCTCGCCAAGAATGGGCAAAGCCGATCCCAGGATGATTTTCTCTTTCTAAGGATTATCTCTCTTCCAAAGGGTCGGAAACTACTTGTAAGATATCTTCAGCTTATTTTCCCTGGCAGCGACCTAATGAGGATAGTTTGCATGGCCATCTTCCGTCATTTAAGATCATTGTTCGGAGTCCTCTCATCCAATCCCGATATCACCAAAACCACAAACAAGCTTGCAAAAGTTGTAAGCTTGTGCATTCACAACATGGATTTAGGACCGATCAGTGCATGTCTAGCAGCAGTTTCTTGTTCTTCTGAGCAGCCACCGCTCCGTCCTTTAGGCAGTCCTGTTGGAGACGGAGCTTCCACGGTACTGAAATCTACACTCGACCGAGCCTCTGAGCTTCTCCGGGCTAGTAACTTCAACAATGCGGGCATGGCTCTATGGCGTGCATCCTTTACTGAGTTCTTTAACCTTGTGATGAAGTATTGCATCAGCAAATACGACAGTATCATGCAGAGTTTGAATTTGCAATTGCCACCACATTTTGCTACTGAGATATCTGATGCAGCTGCTCAAGCCATTGTCCGCGAAATGCCCATTGAGCTTCTACGTTCGAGTTTCCCACACATTGACGAGCAGCAAAAGAGAATACTAATGGAGTTTTTGAAACGATCTATGCTAGGAAGCCAGAAAACCGAGGCAGTGTTGAGTTGATAGTATCGAGATTGAAGCAGTATAGAATCAAGAAACCTTATCGCGAGGTCAATATGTGAAGCATAAGATCATTATTGAAGAAACCGCGACAAGAAAGGTAGAGAGAATCGGTTCAAACTCCTTTTTTTTTTTTTTTTTTTTTTTTCTTTTTTCGCATCAGAGAGGATTCTTCCTTCAAATGGACAAAGACTGTTTTTGTGTCTTCTAGAGAAAAAGTACAGAGAGGAAAAAAGTCTTTAGCTTTGTAGCCAATGGAGAGTTTTCAGGCATTTGTGTTTCTGTCCTCTGTTTAAATCATCTCATTGTGGTGTTTTTTTTTTTCTACCAATAAACATTTGGTGCCTTAATGTTTTGGTAAAGAAATCTATTTGTTCTTCGTTATCATCTTGTCATTTTATGCAAAGAGCGAGCGTGGTTACCACGCGCGGGTTTCGGCGCGTGGATAACAGAGGCGGAGGAAAAGAGGAACCTTTCGGATCTAAGAACACAAGAAAGAAGAATTATTCGACTCGCATTTGATTCGAGTGGGAAAGTACATTATGATCCTTTTCATTTCTGGGTTCTGCGTAAAATCTAAAAACCCAAAACTTTCATTTCCGTTTTCTGATTGCTGTCCGATTTTAGGCCATGTCGACTCTATTGAACTCAGTCTTATCCATGGCGGCGAATCCATCTCCGGAGTCGCCGAGAAAATCCCTTGGGTTTGTTTCCCACATCCCCACCGGTTTCCTCCACTTCTCCTCCGTCAATAAAGGTGTCGCTAGGGTCTTAGCTTCCACCCAGATAACGTTATCCCCCAAAGACTCCGCCTTTACCATCACCGGATCCAGTTGGAAACCCGATTTCGGTTCTGGTTCCGGGTCGTTTTCTGATGACCCGAGAAGCGACGAGCCGAGTCTGAACGATACTTTCTCTCATCTTGAATGTTTAGTCACGGAAGGGCATAAACCCAATGTAGCTCACTCTACTCAGCTCTTGTACGATCTCTGCAAAGCCAATAGATTGAAGAAAGCGATTCGTGTGATTGAGCTTATGGTCAGCTCCGGGATTATACCCGATGCATCTGCTTACACTTATCTTGTTAATCAGCTTTGCAAGAGAGGTAACGTTGGTTACGCTATGCAGCTTGTTGAGAAAATGGAGGATCATGGTTATCCTTCCAATACCGTTACTTACAATGCCTTGGTCCGAGGTCTATGTATGCTTGGTAGCTTAAACCAGAGCTTGCAGTTTGTTGAGAGGTTGATGCAGAAAGGTTTAGCTCCAAATGCTTTCACTTACTCGTTCTTGCTTGAGGCTGCTTATAAGGAACGAGGAGCTGATGAAGCTGTCAAGCTCTTAGATGATATCATTGCCAAAGGCGGTGAACCCAATTTGGTTAGCTATAATGTGCTATTGACTGGTTTCTGTAAACAAGGGAGAACAGATGATGCGATGAAGCTGTTTAGGGACTTACCTGCAAAAGGTTTTAAGCCAAATGTTGTGAGTTATAACATTTTGTTGAGGTGTTTGTGCTGTGATGGTAGGTGGGAGGAGGCAAATTCGCTCTTGGCTGAGATGGACGGTGGAGATCGATCTCCTTCCGTGGTTACCTATAACATATTGATCAATTCGTTAGCTTTTCATGGAAGAACAGAGCAGGCAATGGAGGTTTTGAATGAGATGAGTAAAGGAAATCATCAGTTTAGAGTCACTGCCACAAGCTATAACCCGGTAATCGCGCGTTTGTGCAAGGAAGGGAAAGTTGATCTTGTGGTGAAATGTCTAGACGAGATGATTTACCGGCGTTGTAAACCCAACGAAGGAACGTACAACGCGATAGGAGCGTTATGCGAGCATAACAACAAGGTGCAAGAAGCGTTCTACATAATACAGAGCTTAAGCAACAAGCAGAAATGCTGCACGCACGATTTCTACAAGAGCGTAATCACAAGTTTGTGCAGGAAAGGTAACACCTTTGCAGCGTTTCAGCTCTTGTACGAGATGACTAGGTGCGGGTTTGATCCTGATTCGCACACCTACTCGTCTCTGATCAGAGGGTTGTGTCTTGAAGGGATGTTTAAAGGAGCTATGGAGGTTTTATCGATAATGGAGGAGAGCGAGTACTATAGACCTACGGTGGATAACTTTAACGCCATGATTCTAGGGTTTTGCAAGACGAGGAGGACAGATTTGGCAATGGAGGTGTTTGAGATGATGGTTGAGAAGAAGAGGATGCCGAATGAGACAACTTATGCGATAATCGTTGAAGGGATAGCTCATGAGGATGAATTGGAGCTAGCGAAAGAAGTTCTCGAGGAGCTGAGATCGCGTAAGGTTGTGGGACAGAATGCAGTAGATAGGATTGTGATGCAGTTCAATTTAGATTGATGGGTAGGAGAAGAAGAAGAAGGTAACTGTGAAGGCTATTTCAAAAAACTTTATAATATACATTTTTTTGGTATTACTCATTTTGACAAAGAGATGATGGTAGTTTTATGAGGATGATGATGATTCATGTAAGCTTCAGTTCTTGAACAGATGAGAGATCAATAAGAGCAAAGAAACAAGATGTTGGTGTATTTCTTGAAAGATGAAAGATACGATTGAAACAATGAAATACAATTAACTTGGAGAAAGATGTTGATAAAGAGGGCAAGTCTGGAACTTTGGTTTTGATTAAAAACTTAAACAATAGTCTGATGTGAAAAAAGATTGAGAACAATGTTTCAACAGAACGAGAGAGAGATGGTAAACATGTCTTCAAGCTATGTTTACTTGGATCGCTGCCTCATCTTTCTTCTCTTCCTCTTAAGCCTCCTCATGCGCTTCTTCTTCCACTGCACAACACACAGTCATATTCTCAAACATGCTAACGAAAAAGGCTTCAAATTATTATGTTCAATCACTAAATATAGGATATAGATTCAAAGACTCAATTGTTTAATCCATTCTCCTCCTGTATGGTAGAATTACGAGCCAGAAAGGAATATAATTTCATTCAAGAAATCGAATCGCAGAATCAACAATAACCAAACTTGAGCAACATTCTAAGTACAAATCACAAATTCCATCTTCAGTTCGTCCTACCCTAACCAAGATTCCGATCTTCGATAACACAATACTAAAAGAGAAACAGATCTAACGAAACCCATTAGATAACAAAGAACATTACCTTAGCTCTCATCTTTTTCGCTCAGTGAGAAAGGAAGCCGTCGTGAAACATATATACACACACTCATTTGTAGAAAACCCTAAATCTTAATCGAAAATAAACAGAGTTTTTAAGGGTATTTCCGTCATCCTCGAGACGAAACTCTGTTTTTCCCATTAAAGAGACCACCTTAAAAGCCAGACCAATTAAAACAACGCCGGCAAATGGAGCAGCTATCAGAAGATTCAGAACCGAACCGCCGTGATTCAGCTGACGCGACTAGCTCGTCGTCATCCACCGCCGCAGATGCAATGGCTCGAGGCTTATCAGCGATGCTAGAGTCCGTCATTAAGGACCTGGACTCTAAGGCCATTGATACGCTCAATAGCCAAGACCAACTCTCCGGTTCGCTCGATCGCTTAGTCCAAGGTACGATTGCATAAATCCTATTTTTTTTTAATCCATCTTGTAATCGCAATCACCTTTCAGATTGAAATCTTGAATTGATCTCGAATTTTCAGTATATTTGATTTCTTGAAGAATTCTGAGGCTTTGTTGTTTGTTTGGGTTGAATGTGATGAAAACAGAGCTTGATCAATTGCTAGAGAACGCTCCATTGCCGTTTATAGTACAACACGCATCGAGAATCTCCAGCGTGAAACAAAGAGTTTCATCTCTGAATCTGGTGCTTAAATCTATACAACGCCGTATTGATAACATCGATCACATGCTCTCTGCCAACAACATCACACAAGGTATTATTACTCTTTAAACTAGCAATTACCATCATCATCTCACATCTATATCTCTCTATGGTTACAGAGAAGACAGCCTCGGAAACAACATCATGATGACCAGTCTCTCGACAGCAATAATCAAAGAGGTGAGTGTTTGCTATACGGAACGATGGCGTTTGGTGTTACTAGGCCTTAAGTGGGCTTTTTCCTTACTGGGTCGTTTGGAATTACCCAGTTTTCGTTTTATATTTTTATTTTTTGTTTTACAATAATTATTTGTCTCGTTCCAAACTCTGGTCCATCAAATCAATCATGTAAATCAGAATTTTTATAAGTGAAGAATATGTCGGCTCGTTTTACATTTTTGTTTTCAAGTTTGTTGGGTAAAGGCTCTACAAAAATTAATATCTTATGTTTATAAAATCTTGTCACGTGGGTGTAGGACAAAATCGATAGGAGATACTTCTGAGTCACGTGTCTTCTGTGCTGGTCACGTGGTTGAAAGCCTATATAATTGGATCTCCTAGGCTTTTTAGATTACTAGAATAGACTTGGGCCACAAAATTCGTTTGTTGATAACCACACTATCATGTTTCTATAACAACCATGATTTTCATTATTTACGATTCAAACTGTATGTATATATGTGGACGATGATGATATGTGTGACTTGTGGGAGTGGTGATAATATATAGTTAATGAAAAAAAAAAAGAGCAAATTTAGATTATAGAGGACCGAGCCTTTGTGGTAGCACACAAACCTAAACCCATTTGGGGAACTCTGCCAAAAGGTTTGTCTTTAACCCACAAAACTAGCCTACTTTTGTGCGCTGCTTTACAAATCATGAATTGCAACTTAGCATACTCTATAATCTATATCATAGATGTAACTCTCAAGATAGTATTAACTTTTTCTCAAGCTAAAACCCTAGCTGGAAATTGACCAGTGATTATATACTCCAAATGCTGATAGTATAAAAAAAAATTGAGTGGAGAAAGGGGACAAAAGCCAAAGTAGAGAGGATAGAGACAGGTGATAAAGGCTTAGGGTTTTGTACTTGGTACAATTTCTTGCTGGTCCAATCTTCTTCTTTTTGTTATATAGACTTGGTAGTCTATGTAATCTTTGGTACCTTTTCACGTACCATTATCATAGTAAGTTGAAGAACTGTGATTTACAAACAACAAACCGGTGACCAATAGATCCAGCATTAATGCTTAAACGAACCTTCTTTGATTAACAAAACTTAAACCGCGCAAAATGCAAACAAAAAAAAGAAAAGAAAGAGAGAGAAAAACTGCATCATTTCCGAAACATAGAAAACGACAAAAAAAAAAAACTATAAGAAAAACAAAAAAAATTATGAATACAATCTAGAATTAAAAAATATCACATGAAAGAGACAGCTTAGATAAGCTTCAACGTGGGGAGAGCGCCAGAGCTTATGAGAGAGAGAGAGAGAGACAGAATCTGTTTCCTATGACCCACGCGCATCCCTTAAGCGCGTCATCCCCACTCTCTCTAACTCTCAAACCCAAAATACACCACACACAGTAGGAGATTCCAATTCCATAGTGATATGTCGACGAACCCTAGAGTTTCCCTAACAAATGGCCGATCCTTTATTTACAAACCCTAGAAATCTAGAAAAAAAACTCTGTTAAAAAATAAGATTTGTTGATCCATAAGATTGTTGGGTAAACTTCTTTCTCACACTGATGATTAGATTCGATCCGTGGAGTTACGACCTCTATTTATACCACCGTTCGCTCTGTTGTTGGAGCCATTCCCTGTTGTTCTATTGTGTTGCGACGAAGAAGATGAAGAGAAAAACTGGCCGAAGATTACTGAACCACCTCGGATTGAACAAACGGGGACGTTTAGAACTGGCGTTACCCTTACGTTTGCGCTGTACGATCTCTCCATTCCTCTCTGCCTATACCCGCCATTGAAGCTGCTCGGGCTGCTTGAGCTCCTTTCAAGGCTCTGGAACACGATTTTCCCTGACGAGTTTAGCCTTGGACTGTCTACAGAGACTCCTCTGCTCATTGCTGTCTCACATGTTTCCCCTCCCGCCCGCATCAGGCTGCGTCCCACTCTCCCTCCGCTTCCTCCCCCCGTATGGTTGCTGTCACGAGGCTTAACTAGCCTCATTCGCGGCGGCGGATTTGGGTTTAGGCTTCGAGCGGGAGCAAACGGATTCGCAGTGAGGTTATGGTTGAGGTTAAGGATGTGGTTTGGTCTCTCTGCGTCGAGGGATAGCCTCGGGATATCCTCGGAAGAGGAGAGGGACATACGAGAAGAGGATAAGGATAGAGATTCAAAGTCGGAATCCTTGAGGAGAGGAAGACTGAGTAAGGAAGCCTCCGAAGAGGACGACGATCTAGAGCTCCGGTGCAAAAATTGCTTCAACGACGAAGCAGACGGTCTCGGATTCGAAGTCGATGCGGCCTTGCTGTTTTGAGAGAATCGCTTGAGCCCTAACAACTCCCTCCACCTACTCGAACACCGTGGAGCCTTGGTAGAAAACAAACAACTATCGGCGCCGGAGATCTCCATCTCCACATCCATCCTTCTGCATTTCCCGCCGGTCTCCGTCGTCTGTTGCTTCGTCGCAAGCTTCCCGTCGGCGGGAAGCATCCCGACCGGATCCTGAAGCCGAAACTCGAAGTCACCAGCGCCGACTGTTTCCTTGGGTGGAATGTGCTTCTGCATCTCCGATGAGACGGATCCAGAACTCCGAGAGTCTTCACGGGTGAAGGAAGCTCGTGGATTGAAACATCCGTAAGCAGGAAATTCCTGAGAAACAGCAACATTGTTGACGCAAGCCGAAGCCATCACCGGCGTTCATGCAAAAAAAAAAACAATCGCCGATATAAAAAAAAAACGGCCAGATCTAAAGAAAAAAAGAGAGAGAAGGGTTTTTGGTTTACGATGGGTTTTCTTGGAGCGCTGCGAACAGTATTAAAACGAACCAGGTGGCGCGTGCATCTCACCGCACTCTGGGGGTATATTCGGTATCTCAACACTGTTCTTTTGTTGGAGGAGTCAGCATCTCTCGGATAACGGCTAATACACCGATTAGAGCATTCTTAATACTCCCTCCGTTTTTTATATAAGATGTTTTGGTTAAAAGCACAAAGATTAGGAAAATTATTTTTCTTTAAAAATATCATTTAATATATAAATTAAAAATAATTTAGTCAATTAAAAAAAATCTGCAGAATATAATTGGTCACACGGTTTTTAATAACTGTAAAAATTGCATTGAAATATGAGAACATCTTATATTTTGAAACAAAAAAAAATCTCTAAAACATCTTATATAAAGAAACGGAGGGAGTACATACTTAGACCATCCACATTAAAGACATCAACCGCTTTTTAAAAAATAAAAATAAAAAATAATTAGTCCCGATGAATCACGTTGCGACACGTCATCACTTTTTGCCAGACATTGTATCTTTTTATAAAGTTAGTTCCTCCGTTTCTTTTTATAAATAGTTTTAGAAATTTTGTTTTGTTTCACAATATAAGTTGTTTTCATATTTCTATGCAACTTTTAACTTTATCGAATACTGTATGGCCAATAATATTCTGCAGTTTTTTTTTATGATTGGCTGAATTATTTTTAATTTATATATTAAATTATAGTTTTTGGTAAAAAATATATTTCTTAATATTTTGTGCTTTTAGCAAAAATTACTTATATAAAGAAAAGAAACGGAGGGAATATCTTATAAACTTGGAAAAAAAAGCATGAAATCATTAATTAATAAGAAAAAAGAAAGAAATATCACGTGATATCAGTGGTGCTTTTGATTATTAATTTATTACAACTGTATCTGTATATCATCAACTTAGATAATAACTGCGGCCAAAATAGGAATATCTAACGAAAAATACGAATCTCTTTTAAAATCATTGACAGCTAAGCTACCGATTAATTGCATTCATCCGTCGGATAAGATATGAGAAATCGGGGAAAATTGACTATTCACTGACTCAAGAGGAATCTCTGTTTTATCCGATAAAATAGACTAAGCTGGTTTTCTTGTTATCTTAATCGACTATCTTCATTTTTTAGTTAATTGCTTCGATTAAAGGAAAGTGGTTTCACGCTTTGAGATCTCTCTGATTTTTCAAATAGAGCAATTGGTATTTGTACACTCGGTCTCTACAATCGAGTTATGGATTGTTCTGTGTTTACAAACTTTTTACTGCTATTGAGTGGTGCAATGTGTGTGTGTGTCTCTCTTTATCTGGTGCTGTGTCCATTTCAGGATCGACTCTAGACTAAATACAGGGTTTACTCACTGTCCTTTTGTTTGCAGATATCATCCATTTGCACATGACACCGATCAACATTTTTTCTCTCTTTCCCAACCACATGAATTTAAAGGGAATAACATGAAGGTACGTATTTTGTCTCATCACTTTCTGAGTTGCAATTCATATCGATTCAATGATTTCTACTTTTGGTGTAGCCAATTTGAATGCCCTATTTCTTTGCATTATTAATATAATGCAGCTGTGGATTCACACCCGGATTGAAAGCAACTCGTAACGAAATGATGAATAGCTAATTAGAATGATTCATTGCTGTTGTATCTTTAGTCTTAATCAAGAAGAGATTCCAACCAAAAGTGTCATTGGCAACTATTTTTTTTTTTTTGGTTAGCAAACTTCATATATTTATTTAGACTTAATTGCACCATTTGTCACTTTATCTTATTTTTTAATCTTATTTTTTAAAAATTTATGTCACTTTTTTTTTTATCTGTTAGCATGTAAAATGCCCTCAGCTTTAATTGCCCCGCGTATACAAAATGATGCATCGTATTGTTCGGGGCAGGGTCGGACGTACGTAGAGGGATGGGGTGTCACATGACACCATCATTTTTGAGGTTATGACTAAAAAGTCAATGCGTATACAGAACAATAATTGCTATATTTGCCAATATTTTTTTAAAAATGTTAAAAGTTTTACAAAAGTTTAAGAAAGTGACAAATGGTGCAAAGCTCTCATTTATTTATATTGACTACATGATTATGAAAAGAGGTTCTTGCATGGGCAATCACTTTGTGAAAACATATATTGTGTTCTAACACTTTACAAAAAAGTGTACAAATAAATAACACTTTATGTATTGTACACGTGTTGACTTTTTAGTCGTACCCATGTATTGTACTGTGCGTTTCAATGGTGTACAGTACACGGACCAATAACTAACATAGACAAAATCGTATTTTCAACAAAGAAAATATTATATTATAATCACATAGTGCTATATTCAGATATATGTTTTAATAAAGTAACCGTGGATGCAAAATTCTCTTGTTAAAATCTAAGAAACCTGTAACTTATCACTCTAAATCTCATAGGCTTTTAATAAAAATTATCTTACTAGTTAGTTTTTTCATGCGGTTTTTACACTCATAGTTAATTTTTGAAAGTTTTATAAAGTTTTTAGAAGAAGATGTTGGACTTTTGAGTTGCATTGTCATGGAATTAATATTCAAGAAAGTGCAGATGATTAAATTTCTGAGCTCTCGTCTGAAGGAAACTAACTTTAACTCTTTGTGATTGGCTGATTGCTATGCTACTCTACAACATGTTTTCGGTATGGATGGAATATTTATATTTCTGATTTTTTTTCTTCCAAGTTGAATAATAGTATAAAAATGATGACCAAAAAAAAAAAAAAGAATAACATGAAAATATTTTAATTTATTTTAAAATTCGAAAATATAATATAACTGGGTTCTTCTTCTTCGTCGTCGTCTTTTGGACTCTATGCTTAAACACAGAAAAATGGATTCATGCCTAGTGAAGTTAAACCCTTGCTTCAATCCTCTCTACCCTTTCACGCCATGTTCGTATCCTCCGTCGCTCCGGCTTTCTTCTTGCTACTCCCGCCGCTTCTATTCACCTGTCTCCGTCAACGCCGCCAAGAAAACCTCCCAGAGTATCCGTTCTGAATTCGATGACAGAATCAACGGCGATCTCTCTCCCGACTCTGATTCCCGCTTCCTCGACCGTGTAATTTCTTCTTACTCCTTTTTTTTTTTGTTTTTGGGTTACTGTGAAACCTGTGTTTCCCCATTATAATTTAGGTTTGGGTGTCCATTCATAGGGTTGGCTCTGTTTTTACTGAAATTGTCTGTCTTAGTGCCTTGGTGGATTCATTTTATGCTGAGATTCTTAACATTTTGGAGGCTGTTCACATAATCCCGCGCTTGGCCCGCAAAATCGCTGAGCTTTAGTTGCTGGTAACTCACAGATAGTTATATCATCTTCGCCTGTTTATACTTGTGTCTTCGTTTTCCAGAATGCCTTGTCTTATTTGGTCACTAGAAGAAACTCGAGCACTAGATTAGTCCATAAGGAATTTCGTTGAGCTGTTTTCTTGCCCTTTCTTTGGGCACTAGATACAGAATTTTTGTTGGCTCTGCTTGTTGTTAGAGTTCTTTGTCTTACTAACTTTGGTTTTCTTGGCTTGTTTACAGCAAAAGGCTTTAGACGCAGCTATGAATGACATAAACAGTTCGTTTGGTAAAGGAAGTGTCACAAGATTGGGGAGTGCTGGTGGAGCACTAGTGTGAGAATCTCTGTAGATAGTCTTTCTTTATACTTCTTGCTTTACTTTCCTCTCCTCAAGAGCCTTATCGAGTTTAAAAGCTGTAATGGAACAAGTCCAATAGCATGGCACTATACATCTTGATTCCACCGTAAGATATTTAATTTTGGAACATTCGTCTATATTGCAGAGAGACTTTTACGAGTGGTATTTTGACTCTTGATCTTGCCTTAGGTGGAGGCCTGCCAAAGGGGCGGGTAGTCGAGGTATCCCCTTGCTAATAGATATTGCAGAGTTTTGATCATAGAAATATGTTAAGTGTGACTCATTTTTCGTTGGTTTGAAATTCGATACTGCAGATATATGGACCAGAAAGTAGTGGCAAGACCACTCTAGCACTCCATGCAATTGCTGAAGTGCAGGTTATCTTTTTTTTTTTCTTTTTCTTTGTGAACTACTTCGATCAGATAATTTGATTTATATCATCTCGGGTGTGTCGCTGAAACATAGTTAGCTAACTGTGCAGAAGCTTGGAGGCAATGCAATGCTTGTTGATGCAGAGCATGCCTTTGATCCAGCATACTCTAAAGCATTAGGTGTTGATGTAGAAAATCTTATAGTGTGCCAGCCAGATAATGGCGAGATGGCTTTAGAAAGTAATCCTACATTCTAAAACCTTGTATTATGATATGGTTATCTGTCATGTAAAGTGTATGCGTGTGAGCTAACATGATCTTATGTTGTTACTACTCATCAGTTGCAGACCGTATGTGTCGTTCGGGTGCTGTTGACCTTATATGTGTTGATTCTGTCTCAGCACTTACTCCACGAGCCGAGATTGAAGTATGATATCATCTCTTTCCCACATGTAATTTCTTCTTGGTATGAAATTTTCTGAGCTGAACTTTTTTCCTCTCCCGTTTTGTGCGTAGGGTGAGATTGGAATGCAGCAAATGGGCTTGCAAGCTCGTCTTATGAGTCAAGCTCTTCGTAAAATGTCAGGAAACGCCTCTAAAGCTAATTGTACACTTATATTCTTAAACCAAATAAGATACAAGGTAATTATGACTAATCGCTCATCTTTTATGTGTTCCCTTTTTTGATGATTTATTCTCTTTTATAAGCATGTCGAGTTCTTGAACTAACATTGCTTTTCTCTTATGCTATGAAAGATTGGTGTGTACTACGGGAATCCAGAGGTGACTAGCGGAGGAATTGCATTGAAGTTCTTCGCGTCGGTCCGGCTAGAAATTCGTTCTGCCGGGAAGATAAAATCTGTAAGGATTACTTTTGTAGTTTATTTCTATGGTGGTTTGAATTCGTTTTGAAACTGAACTCATTTCTAATTCCCAATTACTTATTTAAGAGCAAAGGGGATGAAGATATTGGTCTTCGGGCTCGTGTAAGAGTACAAAAGAGCAAGGTTAGTAGTATCAAGGCAAAACATGTCAAATTACTTCAGAAATAAAAGTGAATTTGCCTCATCTCTTTTCTGTTTTGCAGGTTTCGAGACCGTACAAGCAAGCAGAGTTTGAGATTATGTTCGGGGAAGGAGTCAGTAAACTGGTATGCATCATCAGTCTCTCTGACAACACATAAACGGTTTACCTTGTCTTTTAACTTAAAACTAAATTTGTAGGGATGTGTTCTTGATTGTGCTGAAATTATGGAGGTTGTGGTGAAGAAGGGTTCTTGGTACAGCTACGAAGACCAAAGGTCTGGATTCTACATTGAAAACTCAATACATTTTGTGAAAGAAGTGGATACAGATTATGAGATATGCTTTTGTGTATAAGGCTCGGGCAAGGAAGAGAGAAAGCACTGCAGCACTTAAGGGAAAATCCTTCTCTTCAAGACGAAATTGAGAAGGTTTGCTTCTTCCATTCTCATCCCATCTCTGATTCATTAAAGACTCCATCTTTAAACAAATGTGAATGTAAACAATGGCGTTGCAGAGGGTGAGATTGTTGATGTTAGATGGAGAAGTGCATCGATCAACTCCTTTGCTTAGCAGCAGCTCCTCCTCGGTTTCACATCATGAAGAAGAAGTAGAAGACTCGCTTGACGGTTTCCAATGACTAAACTTAAGCCAAGACTTGGGATCGAATCCATCTTTTCCCAGTGAGTGAGTTCCACCAAAATGTACCGATCAACAAGACTCATCATGTTCATCTCTTTGTTTCAAATATCATCGTATAAAAAGATCCCATATGGTTCAGTCTATCAATATGTATGTTGTATTTGAAATTGCCGAAAGATGGAATATATACAAACACTAGAATTCTTATAAATTCAAAGTATGTTCCGAATTTTTTTAACAACATTACAGAGAAGAGAACAAGAGAAGAAACATGAGTAGACATGTCTTAACAACTTAGGAATTACTACTGAACCAAAGCACTGGTGTTGTAGACGAGAAGAGCTCCTCCGGCGAGAATTCCAGCTAGTGTCACCGCCCAAATTGCCAATCCGGTGACTCCTCCCTTGTACACATCACCACTCGCAGACCAGTCGTCCTCGTTGTAAATAGGACTGTAAAACCCAAAAAAAAATCAACAACATATTCTATGATTCTTACATAAATATAGGTGTTTATTATTTTATTTTATTCACCTGTACCCATCGACGTTGGCTCCGTACTTGTCGACGAATCGGTAAACACCGTATCCCTGAGTTTAAAACGACATCGTTTTGATGAACCGACTGAATTAAAGAAAAGACAATTGCATCCCTAACATTTTGGAAAAACGGAATTAACCTTGCCCTTTCTGCCGGAGGCGTCCAAGCCGTCCCTCAAGTCCATGCTGCCGTTAACTCCTACACACAAATCGATATAACGGTACTTTTAACGGTTGCGTGAACAATATGTAAAGTCTGTGTATATACTACGGACCATAGGGCTTGTCGGTCTTGATCTTCTTGACGCCGCTGGCGACGATTCTGAAGGAGGAAGGAGAAGCTCTTGTGAGCGACGGCAATCCTCTCGCCGACGTCTTCTCCACCGTGAAACCCGCCGGTTTCAACGTCACCGATGAAAGCATCACTGAAGCAGCCATTTCTTCTCTTCTCTCTATCTCTCTCGCCCACTGCGTCTGTGGTCTTCTAATATGAGAGAGAGGAGATGCGATACGTGATCGTGGTCTTGACACGTGGCGATTTCTGTGTGGCTTTCGTCTGGATATCTTCCTTTACCAACGTTATCTTCAACTGGATCGTATATTCTTCACCGGTTTAGCCACGTTGGATTTTCAATAATAATTTTTTATTATTTTCATTTTTGACCCCTACAAATTTTATTTTACTTAACCCAACCCCACTAGTTTGTCGCAGACTCGCAATGACGTTGGAGATCTAAGATCTTGTCCACGTTTTGAATTGCCCAGCGGTGAAATGAAACGCATATTGGCACAATGGTTCTGGTTGGTTGCATTTAATCGCTACAGCTGCAAACGAGTCACTCAAATACCACCAATCAGCAAGAATGGTTGGAGAAGGCATAAATTAAAACCACCATGTTTTTTTTTTTTTTTGGGTAAAGGCATTCAATATAAATTGCTTAATGTACAATACAACATAGCGGAAACCGAAAAAACACAAGAGGTGAAACTATCAAATAGCAAAGGATACCAAAAGGATTATCATGAGTCGAGACTCGGAAACGCACACGACGGAGCAAATTGAGGATATGAAGCGAGAAACATACGAACCAAAACTGCAACGGCGGCAATAGGACAGAAACTGGCAGCATCTAATACCCTAAAACAGTCCCAGAAGCCGACTTGCCGAGACATGCTAACAAGAACTGGCCAGGAACAGAACTGGAAATCCACAACCATCCTCCGAGACAGGAAGAAATTAAACGCACCCACAACACAACCCAAAGAAAAACGTTTACCTACCGAAGAACCGCCAGACAAGAACCCGAGACACCAAAGCCAAAGAGGGAGCAAACACCAATATGAGCAATCAGAAACCGAAACAAAGACTAGTAGAGAAGAACGAACCATCAGACCCGACAAAAGGAGAGCCACACTCCAAAACCACCATGTTTGAACCAAACGTTTAAAATAGGTGGTTGGAGATTGATTTTAGACGGTTGAAGGTTGAATTTTGGGCGGTTACAAACACCAAAAATATTGGGCGTTTGGTTCATTAAACGTTTGTCGACAAAGTTTTTTTTAATGATATTGTGGTTTTGTAAAATTTTAGTGATGCACAGTAAAATCTTTTGTTTTTTTTTTCTCTTTTGATTTGTGTGTATTGTCTAAGAACTACCGAGATACAAGCTTGAAACATAGAAACGAATAGTATTTGTTACTATGGGTCTTCATAATTTCATTCGACATTCGAATATTTTAGATGATGGTTTTAATGAGCATGAATATGCACAAAAACAAACGCAAATAATGAATATGATGAGATACAAGAATCCGAAGCAATTCACATAGAATATATGACAACAATTCGTAATCAAATTGCAGCTATGTTATGGACCTATCATATATGAAATGATGCAAATTATTATAATAATTAGAAGAGTAGTTATTTAGCATAATGCAAATATTATTTCTAAAATAATAAGTATAATCTACGTTTACTCAAATTTTATATCATGAAATTTAAACTATTATTGCATCATTTTATAAATAATTATCTAAACAAAATTCTACTTAATAATTTTATGTAATTATATTATTCAACCGTTGTAATATTACCAATCAAGCTTAATATTAAATCGCCCTCTATTACTAAACCGCCTTCTCAAATCATTATTTTTAACCGTTTTTTTCTAAGCACCTTTTCTATAATTGCTCAAAATTCTTTAACCGCCTTATTTAAACGTGATCACCAATCAAATTCAATGACTACTTTCGCCGATCAGCGTTTAGACACCGCGTTTCTGGTCACTCGCTGCTGTTGACAAACAACACAAGTAGGTGATGTTTTTGTTTCTTTGATGATTAATTAATGCATAATGCTCCTTTTAATTATGGCTTCTCCGTAACTGGAAACATCAGAAAACTTGACCATTGTCTGGATTTTAAAAAGTCTTAACAGCAAGCAGGTTCTAAACTTCTATTCATATTTACCAATATATATATATATATATATATATATATATATATATAGGCATGTAGAGCTATATGATTTTATTTTTCTACATTAAGGCACTAATTCATTAAGTCTTTGGAAAGATAACTTTTTTCCCTACATTATTACAACTATAAATATCGGTTATAAAGCTATATGATTGTATCAAAGTAATCCGCACAAACATTATTACAACTATAGATATAACTAATACTCCCTCCGTTTTTTTTTAAGTGTCGTTTAAGGTTTTTTCACACATATTAATAAAACAATACAATTCTTTATTTTGTCCCTTATTAATACACTATATAATGTGTTCACTCATTAATGAGCTGAAAAATAGGGATAAAAGTGGAAAAATTATTAAAAAACTGTATTGAAACTGTAAAACGACATTTAAAATAAAACAAAATTAAAATCTTAAAACGACAATTAAAAAGAAACAGAGGGAGTAGTACTAAAAGAAGGTCTTAAATTTTTTAAAAAATTCAATCTCATTTCACTGTGAATGTAAACCACTATAACGAGTTATCTAACATCGATAATAACTCGGTGCGATTCAATACAATTTCAACATAAGGCACAGGAAACGATATCATGCACTTCATAATCTATAGGAGAGATTCAAGTTCCGCATGTAATACGATTTGAACACAAAATTTGGTCAATGTTTTGGTATACTGTCTTTTTTTCAAGATTACGTTTATTATTCTTTTGTTTTATTTTTCTCTGCATATTCTTCTACTTAATTCATTAGGAAAATATCAACTGGAGTAGTACTTTTTAAAATATAATACAAATCAAAGTCGTTTAAATTATTAACTATTGGTTGATTGATCGATATGTTTGCTACACGTCTAAGTCGTGATGAGAATCAAAATCACACAAAACTATTAAATTTACAAGCCACCGATTTCGTATATCCAATCTAAAATATCATCCACCACAATTTAAATAAAATAATCCCNCCCCCCGAGACTGCTTCCAATGATTTGTTTTCTGAAGGGTCAAACGAACCTTTCTTTATAACATTGAACTATTCTCGTCAAACTAAATATACACTTTGCCGATCACAAATTCTGTTTGAGATAAACTCATATAATGATACACAGGCCTATTCGTTTGTTCATCCAGCAACTGCGTTTAAATACATATATGAGATGCAGTTCAAAATAATCAAAATAAGAAGTGCATCTGGATGTAAAAACTGGATGCAAAATGAAATACATCCAAATTAATTATTTTGGATGCATTTGAAACTAAAGTGCATCAAAAATTACAAAAGTCTAAAATACCCCAATTTACAATCAAAACTTAAAATATTTATCCCACCAAAAAATAAAATTTAAATTATTTATATTTTATTATATTCAAAAAAAAATTACGTCATCATAACGGAATCGTAAAATTCTACTAAAACTACAAAATAGTGTTTCCTGTCAAAACCGCAAAATAGAGTTTTCCCATAAAAACTTCAAAATAGCAGTTTCCCGCAAAATAGCGGATTCCCATCAAAACCGCAAAATATATGTTTTTCGTAAAAAAATCAAAATAACGGTTTCCTGCCAAAACCGCAAAAAATTGTTTCCCACAAAAATCGCAAAATAAAGTTTTTCCGTAAAAACTTCAAAATAGCAGTTTTCCGCCAAAACCGCAAAAAATCAGTATCCCAGCAAAATCGCAAAATAGCGGTTTACCGCCAAAACCGCAAAATAACGGTTTCTTGCCAAAATCGCAAAATAGCGGTTTCCTGTCAAAACCGCAAAAAAACGATTTCCCGCCAAAACTGTAAAATTGATGTTTCCGCTAAAACTGCAAAATAGCGGTTTCCCGCCAAAACCGCAAAAAATTGTTTCTCGCCAAAACCGTCAAATAGTGGTTTTCCGCCAAAACCGCAAAAAGTTGTTTCCCGCCAAAACCGCAAATAACGGTTTCCCGCCAAAATCGTAAAATAGCGGTTTCCCGCCAAAACCGCCAAATAATGTTTTCCGCCAAAACCGCAAAAAGTTGTTTCCCGCAAAAACCGCAAATAACGATTTCCCGCCAAAACCGTAAAATAGCGGTTTCTCGCCAAAACCATAAAATAACGGTTTCCCGCCAAAACCGCAAAAAACGATGTTTTGAAAAAAATATTTATTTATTTATTTTTTAAAGTTTTTTTAAAAATATTTTTAAAATATAATTATTTCATTAAATCGACTTTTATAAGTTATTTAAATATTAATTTGATAATTATTTAGTTGTAAATATACTTTAGATTAAACAAATTGTTATAAACATATAACATGTCCTTTTTGGTCATTTGGTTTTAAAATGCATCAAAATAAAATATGCAAACACACAAACAAACAAAACTGCATCTAGATGCAATTTCTAGATGCAAAAACTAAACACATAAACGAACTGTGTCTGGCTGCTGCGTCCAAATAATGCGTCTAGATGCAGTTTCTAGACGCGACACCCAGATTCACAAACGAACAAGGCCACATACAATCAAACTGTAAGTACAGCTAGATGTATTTTTTATTACATATGGACAGGAGAATAATTTTATAATTATACTACTAATTTTGTATCTTTATTGTATTCACACTAGAATTTAACCCGTACTATGGTTAGTGCGTGGTAATTTTTTTTATAAGAAATTCTTTTGAAATTTAAGAAAAAAAGTTTTTTTTTTTGAATTTTATAAAATGTCCAACTCATGGTTATAGATAGAGTTGTCAAATAGAATAATTATTCTATTTAACCCGTTTTGCAGTGTGCTAAAATATTATTCGGGATAACCCGTAAAACTTATAATCTTGAAAACATAACTCTATTATGCACGGTTTAATGACTATAGTTTTGTGGTTAATTCACGATTCTTAAAAAAAAATCAATTTTCTTATGTCTAACTTTTTTATAAAATTAGTAAAATATTTTTTTTAACTTTTATTTTGATATAAATTCAAATAAAATAAAATAAACTATAGTGAAAATATATCAAGATTTCGAATAGATTTAAAAAAAAAAATATGGATTAATTTTTATTTTAAAATATATATAGTAGATAATATTTTTAATACAAAATAAATAATTTCCATATTTTTATCATTAATTGTAAAAAATAATTATATCTTTTCCTATTTTAATTATTCTTTGTTATTTGTAATGACATTTTATGTAATAACTTACAAAACAAAATTCATTTTTTAAAATATCTTCTTAAATAATATTATAGAGATAATCCCAAAAATATATGCACACGACACTATGGGATATAGATAATAGAACATGCTTAGCTAAATCATGTCAAATGAAAGCAAACAATATTTTCAAAACAACTTTAAGGAACAAGAAAACACACATGTTCAAAAATCAAAACCAAATTAAAGCAAATTCCACAATAATTATTGACCGATGCACCAATAATGCCATTTGAAGAATTGAACATCAATGATTATAGAACTTGTTTCTTATATAATCGACAAATCCAAAGCGATATTTAATTTTAAAACTTTAGAGCATAATGTAAAGCAACTCTCGCGTTTAATTGAAAATTCAACCCCTTAGATCGATTTTAAGTCGTTTTTTGTAACGGTGGGTTACAATATTATAGAACTTGGTAAACATAAACGTATAAAAATAAGGGAATTGAAGATTCAGCCAAAAATACAACATTTTTTGTGGAAAGCAATCTCAGGAGCGCTGCCAACAACTGAAAGATTAATAACAAGAAATGTCAAAGCTGATCCAATTTGTCAGAGGTGCTGTAAAGAGGTAGAAACTATTAATCATGTCTTATTTGTATGTCAATATGCGAAGGCGGTTTGGAGGTGTGCAACTCTCGATCATTTGAATACTGTTTCATCAAATTTGGAAGACAATATTCAAGTTTATACTGAATATTACAAAGTCAAAGAGCTTATATGATCAGGTAAAATTTCTTCTTTTTTGGACAATTTGGGTCATATGGAAATCTAGGAATGAATTCATATTCAATAAGAGAAGTGTCGATCCTCGTGAAGATGCGAATCGAAGTATTTATGCTGTGGCAGAATGGATAGCTGCTCAACCGGGTTTTGAAATTAATCCTCAAAATGATATGCAGAGTCACAATATGAGAAATAGTCGTTGGGAGCCTCCACCTACTGGATGGCTGAAATGCAACTTTGACAGTAGTTTTCGTCCTGCTAATGGTCAAGCAGGAGTAGGATGGATAATAAGAGATGATGATGGAAATTATGTGGTCTCTGGGTTTGCAAAATTAAAAGTTGTACATTCGATTCTTCAAGCAGAAACAGCAGGTTTCCTTCAGGTATTACAATTTGTTTGGACAAAAGGATGGAGGTATGTATGGTTTGAAGGGGACAATACAGAACTCACGTCGGTTATTAATGGAAAAGAGGATAATCTTGAAATAGGAAATCTGCTATACGATATTCGATATTGGATGGAGAAATTACCACAATGTTCTTTGGATCATGTTAATCGAGAGAAGAATCAAGCAGCGGATATATTGTCAAAAAAGATTCATGAATGTAATTTTTTATTTTTAACTTTTGTTGTTCCACCAGTTTGGATGGTTAACTTTTTGGTCTCACTGTTTACCGTCTAAATTAATAAAAGTAGATGTTAAAAAAAAAAAAAAATAAGGGAATTTGAAAGATTCGGTTCGATTAAATCCATTACTTGGTGGTATTCAACATTTAGAGGATTTAACCGGACTCAAGTATTCAATATTTACAGGACTTAACCGTGGCTCAACCAAAGCTTTACTGTACGAGCATCCACAGGAGATTTCACACTCTTGGAAGTAAAGTGGAACCCAGAATATTATACTACTTCAATAAGTATGTTCATTTAACACAACTTAGGCTAATTAATATGCCAAAAACCAAGGCTAATTAAATAATTAACGACTTAACCTCGCAATCTTCTCTATGGATTATATATATCTTCTCTCTGTATACGCGAAACTTTGGTCATCTCTCTCTCCTCGAAGAACTTTTTGAAACTTTTCAAGTTTTGTTTTTTCGCTTTTTCACGAGCTCTTTTTAGGGTTTCCGGAGCTTTAATCTTACAGTGCCCACCTCCTATCTGCTTTAACCAAAACCCATTTTCTTTACTTTTGTTTATCACTGTCTCTCTCTCTCCATACTTGTCGGTGGCGGTGATTCTCTGACGAAGCTATTCATTCGCCGGGAAATTACTATGATTAGTGAGATTTTCTCGGATCCGATCAGAGGATCGGTTTTAAAAAGTGGGACCTTGATGGATAATTTAGGGAATGTCTTTGAATGAAGCCAAGACTGGTTTTGCTAAAAAAGGGGAAAGAAAAGATTCCTTTTTTTTTGGGTTTGTTTCAGATATTGTGGAGCTTTGCTTTGCCTTTTTTTAATCTGTTGTTTTGGAGAAACTTGCATGTGAAGGGATTTGCGTTGAACGAATAAGCGTGACCGGATTTTCTTCTTGCTACTGTGTTTGTTTGTATATCTTCTCTGTGAAGTTTATGCGGCAAATCTGTTTAATAAGTTCTTGTGATCTTGTCATAAGATCAAAGCCATGGCGGAGACGCTCGTTTCTTCGAGAGATGAGCCTCTTTGGTTCTGTTCTCACAACATTCAATCTCTGTTTCATTAAAGTCTTTGTGAGTTAAGCCTGAGCTAGGGATTAAAGTGGTGGGCTTTTCGGCAATTTCATCCTCTTGTTGTTGGATTTGAGCGATGGAGGATATTGGGTTGGTTAAACAAGGTTGGAAATGGATGCAATCTCAGAAAGATATGTGCTCGAACGCTTGTTCTGCGATGAGATGTTTTGGGGAGAAGATTGGAGAGCTCGTGGAGCGTCACTGGCCATTGGTGTGTAGTGGGTGTGGGAAGCTATTAGGGTTCCTTCGTCTGTCAATTGTTTATTGGAAAGATTGCATTTTGAGGGGTTTCCGTTGCAGCGCCAAATTGGGATCAGCTGCTTTGCTTCTGATAATGTGGAGTTGCTTCCTCAGCCTTACTTCCTTATCTTGCTTGGTTTATGTTCTCCTCAGTATGGTATTGTCTTTAGATTTTTTCCCCTTTTCTGATTTCTTTATTTCTGGATTTTTAGATCTTTAAATAGGACTGTGTTCCACTCCCCAAACTGGTACTGAGACTTTTTATCCAAGATGTGAAATGCAGAGAGGCTATAATTCTTGATCTTAGATGCTATTCCCCACTAATTGTGTTGAGTTTTTATTTATTTGAAGTCTACATTAGATTGGAGATCTGGTTGATAGAGTTGGGTTTCACTTATTGTTTTGAATTTACCATTGCAGGGAGCCGCTGCTGCTGTTGTTCTGAACTTGGGTTGCACTCCTGGGCTCTTTATCGTAGGACTATTTGGTATTTTGATTTTATGGATGTATGCAAACTTTTGGATCACCGGAACATTGTTTATAGTCGGAGGCAAGTTTTGATTTTTCCCTTATCAGTTGTGCTTTCACTGTTACAAAACAGCCAATTAAGATTTGTTTGCTGGGATGTCTTTCTGGTTATTTGTCAATTTTTACGCTTGATCTATACTATATACATGGTTTTCATTTCTCTAGTTTTGTTTGATTCAGGCTATTTATTCTCCTTAAATCATGCCCGTCTGGTGGTTCTAATGGCGGTCTTATATGCGATGTACTGTGTCAAAGTCAGACTTGGATGGCTTGGTGTTCTGCTCTCAATGAATCTTGCTTTCTTGTCCAACGATATATTAAATCGCCTTCTTCAATGGTGTGACAATCTAAGTGAAAAACCACAACCCGAGGAACCAAAGAAACCCAAAGAAACAATCATAGAAGAAGACTATTCAAGGGAATTTGAGTATCCTTCAGTTCCCGTCGAAGAAGCAACCGAGAAAAAGGTTCATGAGAATAAGTCATCTGCTGAACCAACTGCTCCTACAACTGTTGTTAATAGCGTGAAGGAGATTTCTAGCGTTAAGGTAGTCAAAATAGAAACAAGTTCAGCTGATGAAATGAAGAGAATACTGAAAAGTTTGAATCATTATGAAGCATTGGGGTTCCCGCTGCATAAAAAGATCGATGCCGCAGTGCTCAAGAAAGAATATAGAAAGAAGGTTTGTCCTTGTTTCCAATGCTGAATAAGTCTATGCAAGTTCTCTAAAGGTTAATGAAGTATGTGCTTTGTTCTAGGCAATGTTGGTTCATCCCGATAAAAACAGGGGTAGTCCTTTGGCAAGTGAATCATTCAAGAAACTTCAATGTGCTTACGAGGTAAATGGATGGTGGATAATCTTGAATTTGTAATTGTGATGTTTATGTTCTTGGTATTTTTCGATATATAGATATGTCAGGGTTGAATTTTTTTGGTTTCTCAGGTTCTTTCTGATTTTGTAAAGAAGAGAGACTACGATGAGCAATTACGAAAAGAAGAATCTAGGACCAGGAGTGTTTGTCAGACATCCCATGCTTCTTCGCATCAGGTTTATTTACTGTCTTTTTGCTTCTCTGTCATAACTTTGGGCGTGTGGCCTCATTTTCCATTTTTTGTTTTATTTTCAGAGTGGTCCTGATTATCGATCAGAAGAGTCGAGGCGGATACACTGTACAAAATGTGGTAATTCACACATATGGGTATGCACCAATAGGACTAAGGCAAAAGCAAGATGGTGCCAGGTGATGAATCCAACCAACTCAGGAACTCTGAAGTCTTAAAGCATGATCTTCTTGCGTTCTTGTTATTTCAAACTCTCTTACGGATCATCTAATCTGTTAAATGTAGGATTGTGGTCAATATCATCAAGCGAAAGATGGAGATGGGTGGGTCGAACTCAAAGGGACATTACCCTTCGAGAGGGCACATAAGGTAAATAAAAAAAAAGCTTCTTTCTTCCTTTGTTGCTCGTAATGATGAATCTGGTTGTGATTCGTTTTGCTTATTTCCTGTACTTGAAGATTGAAATACCGCGTGCTTTTGTTTGTGCGGAAAGCAAAATATTTGACGTCTCAGAATGGGCAATTTGTCAGGTCGGTTCTCTTACCGGTTCCTTTGCGGATTACCTGAATGTGAATATGATTGAGATGCATTAACATGTATTGATGTTGATGAAATAGGGAATGGCGTGTAGACCAAACACGCATAGGCCAAGCTTTCATGTGAACATGGTTGGGTTAGAAAAGACAACACAGAGATCAAACTCGAGTAGGTTCCCTTGGGATTTAGATGTGGAGATGATGGATGAGGATGAAGAAGAGTTTGAGCTATGGCTTCAACAAGCTCTTGCTTCTGGTCTCTTTTGCGAAACCTCAAAGCGCAGAAAAAGCTGGAGCCCTTTCAAGTTAAGTCAGATGAAAAGCAAGAAACAATGGCGAAGAACATCTACTTGATTTAAACTTCCATAGCTCAACACGGATCCACAGCAAGTGAATGCAAAGCCCTGAAGAGAAGAGGAGAGCATTTTTTGGGGTCTTTCTCTGTAAATAGAAGCTGTGGATCTTGTCTATTTCATTTTTCACTCTTGTAAACTACTTGAGAAAAAAACTAAAGAAGCTGTTTTTTTTTATTTTCTACAAGAAATGTGTACATTTAAATGCTGTTCATTTGACGAGAAAGCTCAAAAAAGAAATTTATAAAGTTTGATTTTTTTTTCTTTTTCTAAAATAAATATTTGCCCTTTTTAAGTATTTGCCATAGTTTTCCCTCCTTGTATGTTACTGACGAATCAAAAACGTCGACCTCCATTAATTTTTTCTTAAGCTTTTCTTTCTTCTTCGATTTTGACCTTCTGGGTTATCCACGGAGAGTTTCCTTTTTTTGACACCTCCGCAATTTTGCCCGGCAGAGGTAGAAAAAAGAAACCCTAGAAACTGGACGAAGAGGGAGAGGTTTGGAAATTTCGGGTATTGATTTTGATTTTTTTCTCGTCCCATCTAGATTCAAAACATAAACCCTAACCCTAAAATCCGCTTTCGATTGCTTTACTTTTTGGTTTGAAACCTATTTGATTTCGTTGTCTTTGTTCTGTTTTCTGTTCGCTTTTCGAGTCATAGGACTCTTTAGTTTTTTTGAATACTACAGATTTTGCTTCTTCCTGTCTTATCAGAGCAATATAGATACCTTTCTCTCTCTCTCTCTCTCTCTCTCTCTCTCTCTCTCTCTCTCTCTCTCTCTCTCTCTCTCTCTCTCTCTCTCTCTCTCTCTCTCTCTCTCTCTCTCTCTCTTTCTCTGTATACATAAACTTGTAAGTAGAATTGTGGGGAAGAAGGTGAAATGAGTCGGCTCTCTTTCCGGCCACGGCCATTGGACATTCACAAGAAGCTTCCAATTTTAAAATCGTTTAAAGACTTTGAAGATGACGAGACACCAACTTCCACCACTAGAAATTCTCAGTTGCTGCGTATAGCTTCTGTAGAGGTTGACAATGAGGTGAATTCCAATTTCTCTGCTAACTTCAAGCTTCATTTCACCATTGTTAAGTGTATAATCTTTTCTATGCATTTGGTTCTGTTGTCAGGTGCATCCAGTACCAAACAAGAAACTGGCTTCAGAAATACCAACACCTCAATTTGTTGTTGTGGATACATATGAAAGAGATTATTCCCCGACTTTTGGTCAACCTGCTTCTTATCTACGTGCAAGAGGAGGTACCAATACCTCTGATTTGAATTTGGTATTCTTGCGATCAAGGTGCTTTATTTGTTACATGGAGACTATAAGTCTGTTTTTCTTTTTGCAGCTCGGTCTGAGCTTGGAGAATTTGTGGAGTATGATCTTGACAATGAGGATGATGACTGGCTTTATGAGTTTGATAAGGATGATACCAAAGGACTTTCACCTGAAATGTAAAGTAACCAAACCAATCCGACTATCATATTTTGTACACTGTTCTCATTTTAGATGGATCAGTTTGCTCTATATACTCAATTTGATCGGATTCTGCTAAAAGTGCTCAAACCAAAAGTAGATACCGAAGGAGAACCATTCAAAAACATGTTAAATTGTCTGAAACAGGCTTGAGAGCATTATTTTTAAGCTAGAGGTGGTGGATCACAAGACGCGGGAAAGAGCAGGAGTTATTACACCTACCCTTGGTTCTCCAGTTCCTGTGCTTTTGCAGCTTGATGCTGCTATTGAGGTATACCTTTACTTTGACTGCGTTTCATAGTCTTTTGGATTATCATATCTCTTGTTCTTGTAGCATATGCTCATACAGAAGCAGCACATGACATTTAAATTATTCTTGTTGTCGTCTTATTACAGGCGCTGCAATCATTGTCCATTAATTATGGAGTCTTCCAGGCTATCTTCCACTACTGGAAAGACAAGGTTTGAGATGAACCTTATGTGGCATCTTTCGATTATTATGAGTTTTCTGGATACAGAGATTGTGTTGCATAGGTTGTTGATACTTAGAAAAACCTTTCTTGACGGCTTGAGATAAACCTTGTTTGACATATCTTTGGGTTCTTGAAGCACATGCATAGTACCTGTGATGGGAGCACTGCTACTTTTCAGATGACAAACGAGTTAAACATCTGGAGTACGTTTGGCTTATAAGACTAATGCATATGTTTCATTTTTTTATGTGAATTTAGCGCAAAAGATGGCAGAAGCCTATCTTGCGGCGTTTACAGGTTTGTACAATCATTTACGGTTGAAACAATCAAGGCCCATGTTGGAAGAGATCTTACTTCGATTATTTAATTAAAGTTTTCCATCTTTATTTGGAACAGCCTCCTCCACCGGTCAATGACACCAATCCCTACAATGTGTTTAGGCCGAGGGAGAAAGCTCATAGACTCCACACAAGAAGGGTAGGCTGTTATCGTGATACTTTTTAATTAAATTTAAATCCAACTAGAGAAAGAAAAACACTGATAAGGCTTTACTTCTACTATAGATGCAGAGGAGAGAAAACAATGTGCAGTCATTTGAAAAGCTTCGACAGGTAAGCAAGGCACCTGTATATCTTTACGTTTCTTAACAAGTCTTAATTTCGTGAACTCTGAGCAGTTCGCCTTAACAATGCCTTCTTTAGTTTCTTTCTGGGCTGTTAAATATCTTTTTAGGGCTCTTTTATGATTTTTTTTCTTCTGTTGGATTCGGAATACAAGTTATATCTTGTGGGATATTATTCAGGTTAGACGCAATCTTGACCAAGCGAAGACCATTCTGGAGGCCCTCATTAAGGTGTTCTTTATGACAGTTTTAAGAGTTGTATGCAACTTCATTTCATATTTTAACAACAGGGTTGCATCCTCCAAAGTCACTAATTTGATGTTATCCATTTTGTAGAGAGAAGAAAAGAAGAGGGATGTTATGGATGGCGAGGTTAGCCTTCAGAGAATCCAACTCCAATACAGGGTACTTAATAAAACTACTTCCTCTAAAAGCTCTTGTGTTATAAAAATGCTGTCTGTCGAGCTTTGGGTTTGATCTGGTTTTTGCAGCATGAAACAGAGCTCTTGGAAGATAGCTTGGCTCTGCCTGGATTTCCACCAGCTACAACATATTACAAATTTGGCTCAAGCGACGATGAGTTCATGGACTCAGATGACCACACTAGCACCCGTGTACGCACAAGACCTTATGTTATCCCTAATTCTCGTTTCACCAACTCAAATCTGAATGCATCTCAACCCGGAGGCATAAAACAAGAAGTTAGAAGACGACACTCGCATCACGGATGGCTTCACAGGCTGGTTAAAACCTTCTCTCTCTCTAGTTGCTACTAGTTAATCAGTCACTTAAGCAACCTCTCTAATCCTTTTTTTTTTTGACATCCTTAGGATCCTAATGAACCAGTCATGCTGTTCACAAAACCGCTGGTTCCCGATAAACTGGCAGCTGCTGGGATCGTTCCTCCAGCACCGGATTCATCGTCCGGCCAGCCTCCAGGTCGGTTTCAGGGGAGGATTGGGCGCGGTGGCCGGATAATATTCGATCGATGGAACCCTTTGATGCAATCTCACATTAATTGCGGAAACTCTTTCTACATTGCACCAAATCACCGATCTACCAACTTCAACTGAAAAAAAATATTTCAGTCTTTCTTTGTAAAGAATATTATTCGATCACCAATGGTGATGAAGAAGTGTATTCAATAACTGTGCTAAAAAATTTAGCACTTTGTAACTCTATTCCTGTCTGATTTTAATTATCCGATTGATTCATAATCCGGTTAATTCATAATCCGGTTATGTCGGCGGTTCAGAAAACCAATGGCTATTGTGCGAGGACTGACTTGTAATTATTTTTAGTCGACGGACTTAATTGTAATAATATGTCAAATTCTTGACAAAATTGGATTTTAGGGCTCTTTATTGATTTTAATCGGAGGATTTTTTCTCTCGTCAATCGCAGTGAAGAAGGAAGGACCCTAAATCGATCTCTATCAATGGCGTCGATGCTGGCTCGCAGGTCACTGAATAGTCTCCGTGCTCGACATCTCGTATGAATCTCGCTCTTGCTCTTGTATTTTGTGTCGAGTTGTTTGGATGCACAGAAATGCGGAATGTCTCCTGGAGTTTCGGGAATTTTAAAAGAAGATTCTATTCACTCTCTGTCTTTCGTTTTGTGTCGATGAGTTTCGGGATTGTATCTCAATCGTAACTGGAACGAAACTGTCTGATTTAGAGCGAAGCTTTTGCGGGATTTTCTTATTTCATAGATTGTAGAGTGAGAACGGAATGTGAGGGAATGAATTTTTATCTGGCTGATCGATGAATCATGTGGGGATATTTGATCATGATCGAATCTTGAGGGCTTCGTTTTTTCTTATGGTTCGTTCGAAGAGGCACTGGGTTACCATTGTCATGCCAGTCTCGATAATCTTTAGTACCTGTAATTGAGAGCGTCTTGTTTCTTGTGAAATTTGAATCCTTTCTTTAGCTTCCTATGGTGTGTATGTTATGGATACTTCTCTTATTACTTCTCTTCATCGATAGGTTTTGTCAGGGCAAGCTTTGCAGGGATCTCATCTCTCTGGACTGCAGTCCCGTGGTATTTCTTATGGCACCAAGAAAGGTATATTTTCTGCTGTTTTCTTTTTTTTTGGGGGGTTTACTTAGCAAATCAAATCAGGTTCTAGTCTGACTTTACCTCTTTCTATGGATCTTGGTGTATGTCGATGGGCATCATTTTCTGGCGGGTAAATGATTTATGTGCCTGCCTCTGTAATATTCAGATGATGAAGAAGAGGAGCAACTTACGAAGGAAATCTCCAAGGACTGGAATACTGGTAAGCTAGCTATATGATCTAGACACCTTTTTTTTCTTTTCTTTCCGTTCTGCTCTTCTCATACTTATTTCCTCGCCGTTTACTTCCCTAAGTATTAGGGATTCCTGATATTTTGCATTTTTGCAGTCTTTGAACGAAGCATAAATACCCTATTTCTCACTGAAATGGTCCGTGGTTTGTCGTTGACCCTCAAGTACTTCTTTGATCCCAAAGTTACTGTGAGTGACTTCTTTCCCAGTCTTCAAAACTTAGATTGAAAGAAAGCTGTATGATTCTGAAGCTCTATTGTGTATGCAGATCAATTATCCATTTGAGAAGGGCCCACTGAGCCCGCGCTTCCGTGGTGAACATGCCCTTCGACGATATCCTACTGGGGAAGAACGGTGCATTGCCTGCAAACTCTGTGAAGCTGTGAGTTTTGAGATCTATGCTAACACTTAATTTACTGTTCTCTTTGTATTCATAGCTCTTGAAAGGCATCTCAGGACGATGAGTACCTTTGCATCGATTTAACAAGATTGTTAACACATAATGCCGTGGAAAACCAGTTCTGCTGATATGGGCCATAGCTCAGGATCATAGGCTGGTGCCTATGGAATTCATCCTAGTTATTAGGAGAATTATTAGAGTATTAGTAATATTTACTGTTGAAGTCGCTAGAGTTCTGATGAATTGCTCATATCTGCTGACAGTGATCTGTTTAATGTGAGAAGATGATATAGTATCTTAGATGGGTATGGAATAATTTCTTACCTGGGATTGTGTGATTTTGAGAGGGATACTTGTCTATATCATCAGGTATGTCCAGCTCAAGCAATCACAATAGAAGCAGAGGAGCGGGAAGATGGAAGCCGCAGAACCACTAGGTGACGATCCCTTTACTTCCAGTTTACTAACCATATGCTTTCTTCTCTACCATGTCATGGTGTAGTAATGATCTAGAGCTCTACAGGTACGACATCGACATGACAAAATGCATTTACTGTGGTTTCTGCCAAGAAGCTTGCCCCGTTGATGCCATTGTCGAAGGACCTAACTTTGAATTCGCAACCGAGACACACGAGGTCTGTTTATCACATTTTGTAGACCCAATAGTTTTGTGGCATATGCATAATGAACTTTTGTTATGTTCCCTTTCATAGGAACTTCTCTATGACAAAGAAAAGCTTCTTGAGAATGGAGATCGATGGGAAACAGAGATTGCTGAGAATCTGAAATCAGAGAGTCTCTACCGTTGAAAACATTCTACAACAGTGTGTGTACTTGAAGTTATTTCCCGGGAAAACGTTTTTATTGTTTCTGTTAGAAATAAAGATGAGATCTTTTGCGCTTGAAAACTCCTTTGTATTCCAGCTTTTGTGCTGTGTAATTGAATTGTTCATCTGTATCGACCTGAGTTTGATTTTCGGTTCATGAATTCTGGTTAAGTGTTTGACTTTTCGGTTTCTGGTGAAAGACTGAAAACAGAAGGGTGAAGTTGTAAATCAAGAAAAGCTTTGATCGGACGGACAGGAACATATGCGTAGTTTATCCTAATATGTCCGATCTAACATTTTGCAGCGCGAATTTTTCGTTTTTTTTGCCTATTTGTTGCGCCAATTATCGTATTCTCAGACATCAAAATTAATATTTTAATGTGTATTTTTTTTTATTCTTACTATTTTAGTAAAACAACGAATCCTTAGAAAGGAAAGAAAAAGAATCAAAATCCCCAAATCGAGCGAGTCCTACAAAAAATCCCCAATTCGACGAACTCTAAGCCCAGAAAAATCCCCCGATTTGGGAAAAACTGTCTTCATTCGTTTTCATAGTTCCAATTTTCTTTCTGGGATTTGTCTACCTGCTTGATCTTAATTTCTAACCTCGCTTTGGTTGAGTTCACACGTGCCGCATCGGCTCTTCACCGACTTTGTTTCGTTTCGATCATCGTAAATCACTAGCAACCGGTTGGTGTCCGTGAATTTCTCTCTGGGTTCTGCTCTTCGCTGCGCAAGATTGCTCCTTTGTGTATCAATTCAAAAGGTTAGGGGGTGAATTTTTAGGGTTTTTCTTTTTCTTTTTTGTTTGTTCAATTTTGACATTTCCTCGATTAAAGTTGGTTTCTTGGGGTTTAATTGCTTAGCATTTCCTCCTTTTACCAGCTTCTGCAGCTTATCTCAGTTTCTTGATACTACCAGATCGATTGTGTCAATTTCAGCTCTCCTGATTTCGCAAAATTCTTTAACAAAAAGGAGCTAATTAGGAGATGAAATTTGGATGTCGTAACTTCTGGAGGAGTGGAAAGTTATGCAGTGCTTGTTACTGTTAGTTACGAGAAGAACTAGAACAAGGCGAAGAAGACTGAAGAGGTAACATGAATGTTCAGGCTCACATGTCGGGACAGATATCTGGGCAGGTTCCGAACCAAGGGACCATCTCCCAGCAGAATGGAAACTCCCAAATGCAGAATTTAGTTGCTGGTGGCGCTGCTCCTGCTGGTGCTGGTTTAGGACCTTCACGTGTCTCTCCCGTTGACAATGACCTCTTGAAACTTCGGCAGGGCATGCGAATCAAGATGTAAGCTTTTGGAGTCTTGCAGTTATATTCGCTTCTTCTTGTTATACCGCTTGTTTCTTCTCTTATAGAGTTTTTATTTGTTTGGATTGTCTCTCCCCCGGGTTAATCAAATCCTTAAACTTTTGGCTATTTTTTTTTGTTCTTTCAGTTTCAACATCTTACAGCAAAAACAGCCATCTCCAGCTGATGATGCATCTAAGGCAAAGTATATGGATGTTGCTAGACGCTTAGAGGAAGGGCTGTTTAAAATTGCTAACACAAAGGTATTTATACAAAATTCATGTGCTTAAGAAAAGAATACGCTAAAATTGGTGGTATTTTACTGGTTGCCACTAGATCCAGCTTGTTGACTAATGTCCTAAACCTTAAAGAGTTTTTTTTCTTCTAATGTGTGGCTCTTACAATTTGAACTACAGGAAGATTACTTGAATCAGTCTACCCTTGAACCTCGGCTGGCAAGTCTAATCAAAGGCAGCCAGTTGAATAACTACAATCAACGACATGCTAATTCTTCTTCGGTTGGAACAATGATACCCACTCCAGGATTACAACATAGTGGGGGGAATCCAAATTTGATGACTACATCCTCTGTTGACGCTACAATGGCTGGAAGTAATAACATCACAACTAATACTATGAACACTGGAAACCTGCTAAATTCTGGTGGCATGCTCGGAGGTTCTTTCATTACAACGCATATAAGATATCCATAAATCTTCCTGCTCATAGTTTCTCTGAACACCTTTACTTCTTGTGTTTGCAGGTAACCTGTCTAATGGATACCAGCATTCATCGAGTAACTTTGGTCTTGGTTCTGGAGGTAACATGGCATCCATGAGCTCACAAAGAAATACTGGCCAGATGATGCCTACCCCTGGATTTGTTAACAGCAGTACTAATAATAACAATAACAACAATGGCCAGTCTTACTTGAGTGTTGAAGCTTCCAACAATAGTGGTGGATTTTCTGCTGTGCCCATGATGGCACCTCAGCCTCAGCAGCAGCAACAGCAACTGAGGCAGGACATTGGTAGCCAAAATAGTCGTATGCTGCAAAGCCATGGAAGTCAAATTGGTGTTGGCCTTAGACCTGGCATGCAACAAAAAATGTCTAACAGCTCCATAAATGGCGGTGTTGGGATGAATGCAAAAAGTGTAGATTCAGGTTCCAGAAATTCGCAGCAGGCTTATGATAACCTTCAGCGTACAGGAATGCAGGGTAACGTTTTTTGTCTAGTTTCATATGCATTGTAATTTCTTTTGGGTGGTTGTCCATCAGAATATTGTATTTTATGTTATTCGCTTCAGGTGAAGGATATGTCACAAACAATTCTGACCCTTTCGGATCTGGAAATCTGTATGGTGCTGTAACATCTGTTGGGTTGATGACAAATACTCAGAATACCAATACAGCTAGTTTTCAGTCTGTGTCTAGAAGTAGCTCTTCTCTGGTAAGTACTCAGTGAAATTCACTTTGCAATCAACAGGGCGCACCAGTGAAACATCAATCAATTTGTCAATTGGAGAATACAAAATGTAATTTTTTTCTGTACACTTTTTTTGCAGTCACATCAACAGCAGCAGTTTCAGCAACAGCCTAATCGGTTTCAGCAACAACCCAATCAACTTCACCAGCAGCAGCAGCAGTTTCTTCATCAACGACAGTTGAAGCAGCAGAGCCAGCAGCAACAGAGATTCATAAGTCATGATGCTTTTGGGCAAAATCATGTGGCTTCTGACATGGTTACACATGTTAAACATGAACCTGGAATGGAGAACCCTAGCGAGTCTATCCACTCCCAGACTCCTGAGCAATTCCAGCTTTCTCAGTTTCAGAATCAATACCAGAACAATGCAGATGACCGTCATGCAGGTTCTCAGATTCTCCCTGCCACAAATCAGAGTGATATGTGCACATCAGTTCCTCAAAATAGCCAACAGATACAGCAGATGTTGCACCCGCAGAGTATGGCTTCAGACTCTATTAACAGTTTTAGCAACCTCTCTGTTGGAGTGAAATCAGAATCTGGTCTGCGTGGTCAATGGCAATCTCAGTCACAGGAACATACTCAAATGTCTAATAGTATGCCGAACGAACGGCACATTCAGGAGGATTTTCGTCAAAGAATGTCAGGAACGGATGAAGCTCAGCCCAATAATATGTCTGGAGGGTCTATAATAGGTCAAAGTCCAACTACATCAGAATCCCTTAATCCTGAAAATCCTATAGGTACCACTTGTAGATATGGAAACGGAAACCCAGATCCGAGATTCAGAAATCAACAGAAATGGCTCCTGTTTCTACGTCATGCTCGCAACTGCAAAGCGCCTGAAGGGAAGTGTCCCGACCGGAATTGCGTAACAGTTCAGAAGCTCTGGAAGCACATGGACAGTTGTGATGCTCCTCAATGTTCATATCCTCGTTGCCGCCCCACAAAGACATTGATTAATCACAATCGAATTTGTAAAGAATCTAACTGCCCTGTCTGTATTCCTGTGAAGGCCTACTTACAGCAACAGGCAAATGCACGGTCCCTAGCTCGTTTAAAAACTGAAAGCGGTGCAGCTAGGTCAGTGAATGGAGCTGGAATATCAAATGATGCAGTACAGACCTCTGGAGCAATATCTTGTGCTTCGCCTGGTACTGATACATCAAATCATTTGCAACCTTCATTAAAACGGTTGAAGGTGGAGCAGTCTTCTCAACCTGTAGACGTTGATACGGAAAGTTGTAAAAGCTCAGTTGTTTCGGTAACAGAAGCACAATCATCTCAGTATGCTGAAAGAAAAGATCATAGGCACAGTGATGTACGTGCACCTTCAAAATATTTTGAAGTGAAAGCTGAGATTTCTGAAGTTTCTGTCCAGGCACGACCCGGTTTCAAAGAGACAAAAATTGGAATTGCTGAAAATATTCCCAAGCAAAGGCCTGTCAGTGAAACTGTTAAACAAGATTTGTCTGATGCCTCACCTCGGCAAGAGAATAACAAAATGGAGAAAGAACTCGAGTCACTTAAGAAAGAAAACCTGACAGAGTCTGTTGAACCTACACCAAAATCTGGAAAGCCAGAGATAAAGGGTGTTTCATTAACTGAATTGTTCACTCCTGAGCAAGTGAGAGAACATATCCGTGGTCTCCGTCAGTGGGTTGGCCAGGTTTGTGATTTTCTTAACTTATGATGTTTAACGTGATTAATTACTAGTAATCTCTTTTTATGCTGCTACTGCTAGTTTGATTACTTTACCCTTGCTATATGTACGAGAGGATTCATCCGCGATTGATGGAGGCTTGATTGAGCTATTCCGTTAAGCACCTTTGTCCATGTTTATCTAAAAAGATATTTGATTAATGATGAATTTGTTGTCCTTTATGTGCTTGCAGAGTAAAGCCAAAGCAGAAAAGAATCAGGCTATGGAGCATTCAATGAGTGAGAATTCCTGCCAACTATGTGCAGTGGAGAAGCTCACCTTTGAGCCACCACCTATTTATTGTACCCCGTGTGGTGCCCGCATCAAGAGAAATGCTATGTATTACACCGTAGGAGCTGGTGACACTCGTCATTACTTTTGTATTCCATGTTATAATGAATCCCGTGGGGATACTATACTCGCTGAAGGGACGCCTATACCTAAGGCAAGACTCGAGAAAAAGAAAAATGATGAAGAAACTGAAGAATGGGTAAACGACTATCCACTCTGTAGCTTTGTTTTGTGTTTGTCTCCCGTTTTTGTATGGATTTTCTGAGTACATTCTATAATCTGTTTCTATCTATGGTAATTTGCAGTGGGTCCAATGTGATAAATGTGAGGCCTGGCAGCATCAGATTTGTGCTTTATTTAATGGGCGAAGGAATGACGGAGGGCAAGCTGAGTATACCTGCCCGTATTGCTTTATAGCAGAAGTGGAGCAAAGTAAGAGGAAGCCTTTACCTCAGAGTGCTGTTCTTGGAGCTAAAGACCTACCGAGAACAATTCTCAGTGACCATATAGAGCAGCGGTTGTTTAAGAGGCTGAAGCAGGAAAGAACAGAGAGAGCCAGGGCGCAAGGAAAAAGTTTTGATGAGGTAATCTAGTGGTGGAGTTTGTTAAGGTTTTACGTCTTTTTTTTTTTCTTTTTTGCATCTGCGAGCTCATTTTCTATTTGTTTGCTTTAGTGATTTTTTTGTTGGAAACAGTAGATTGAAGCTGACATTATTTTTTCTTTGATTCCATACTGGCAGATTCCTACTGCCGAGTCCCTTGTGATTAGAGTTGTTTCATCTGTTGACAAGAAGCTGGAAGTCAAATCCCGATTTATTGAAATTTTTCGAGACGACAATTACCCAACAGAATTTGCATACAAGTCCAAGGTAAAAATGGTCAAGGCTCATTGTTGTTGTATTTTGTGCATTTATGCATTACTTTTTTCTTGGTTCCTCTCTTGAAGTATCTTTTTTACTCTCCACGCCATTTTATTTTTCCAGGTAGTGCTGTTGTTCCAAAAGATTGAAGGTGTAGAAGTATGCTTATTTGGGATGTACGTCCAAGAATTTGGTTCTGAATGCGCATTTCCTAATCAACGCCGAGTTTATCTCTCGTATTTGGATTCTGTAAAGTATTTTAGACCCGAGGTTAGATCTTATAATGGAGAGGCTCTGCGCACTTTCGTTTACCACGAAATTCTGGTAAGTCCTGGACTTCCCAAACCTTGGTTATTAACCAATACCTGTGTTTTTTCTTTCTAAACTGTATGGTGGATTAAGGGAATGATTTGATCCTGTGTTTAGATTGGTTACCTAGAATACTGCAAGTTGCGTGGTTTCACGAGCTGCTACATATGGGCTTGTCCGCCGCTGAAGGGCGAGGACTATATCTTATATTGTCATCCAGAAATTCAGAAGACGCCAAAATCTGATAAACTACGAGAGTGGTCAGTTCAGTTACCTTTTTGGGATAAACTTCATAAGTTTTTGTAATTATTTTTCATAATCCAAATGCTCATGTTGTTCTTCGCAGGTACTTAGCAATGTTAAGAAAAGCTTCAAAGGAGGGCATTGTTGCAGAAACTATAAATCTATATGACCATTTTTTTATGCAAACTGGTGAATGTAAAGCTAAAGTTACGGCAGCTAGGCTCCCATATTTCGATGGTGACTACTGGCCAGGTGCAGCAGAGGATCTTATATACCAAATGAGTCAAGAAGAAGATGGCCGAAAGGGCAATAAGAAAGGAATGCTCAAGAAAACAATTACAAAAAGGGCTCTTAAAGCTTCTGGTCAGACTGATCTATCTGGGAATGCATCCAAGGATCTGCTGCTAATGCATAAAGTGATCTTTACTTTCTATGCATTTACTACCTTTTTGTTTTTGTTTTTGTTTTTGTTGTTCTTGTTCTTGTTCTTGTTAATTATATTCACCTGTGTTTTTTCAGCTTGGTGAGACCATTCACCCAATGAAGGAGGACTTTATCATGGTCCACTTGCAACCTTCTTGCACACATTGCTGTATACTGATGGTATCTGGAAATCGTTGGGTCTGCAGTCAGTGCAAACACTTTCAGATCTGTGATAAGTAAGAACTTTTCCGTTCTCTTCTGCTATTTGATTTAATAAATATTTTCTTTGTTGTATTGCACATAAGAATATTACTTGTTAATAAAATGTTATTCTCCCTTTCAGGTGTTATGAGGCTGAGCAGAGACGTGAAGACAGGGAAAGGCATCCTGTTAATTTTAAGGATAAACATGCGTTGTATCCCGTGAGTTGCATTTGCTTGTTGAGGATAGTTTCCTTTAGCTTTGTCTGTGATCGGTTTTATGAATGTTGGTGGTATTGATTTTGCAGGTTGAGATTACTGATATTCCTACAGATACGAGGGACAAAGATGAGATACTTGAAAGCGAGTTTTTCGACACTAGGCAAGCGTTTCTGAGTCTTTGTCAAGGGAACCATTATCAGTATGACACGTTGAGGCGGGCAAAACATTCGTCGATGATGGTCCTGTATCATCTACATAACCCAACCGCTCCTGCCTTTGTCACGACCTGCAATGCGTGTCATCTTGATATTGAAACTGGTCAAGGCTGGCGCTGTGAAGTATGTCCAGACTACGATGTGTGCAATTCCTGTTACAGTAGAGATGGTGGAGTTAATCATCCGCACAAGTTGATTAATCACCCATCTTTAGCTGATCAAAATGCTCAAAACAAAGAAGCAAGGCAATTGCGAGTCTTGCAGGTACATTATTCTACGGTTTCTTACTAAAGCTGGTGGTGCTTCTTTCTTGGTCCTGAAAGTTCTAAACATTCTTTTTTTTTTTCCTCTTTTGGATTTGCAGCTTAGGAAAATGCTCGATCTTCTGGTACATGCATCACAATGTCGTTCCCCGCAATGTCAATATCCAAATTGCCAGAAAGTGAAGGGACTATTCCGACATGGGATACAATGCAAAGTACGTGCTTCGGGAGGTTGTGTTCTATGCAAGAAAATGTGGTATCTTCTGCAACTCCACGCTCGGGCCTGCAAGGAATCCGAGTGCCATGTACCTCGTTGCAGGTAAACGATCTTTATGATGATTCATGAAATACATCGACCTTTCATTTAGATATCAAACATTTTTTGGCCCATGTGATTTTGTGCTGATGATCATTGTGAACCTCTCTCTCTCTCGCGATATTCAGAGACCTGAAGGAGCATCTGAGAAGATTACAGCAGCAATCAGATTCACGGCGCAGAGCAGCTGTGATGGAAATGATGAGACAAAGAGCTGCGGAAGTCGCTGGGAGCTCAGGTTGATTAAAACTTGTACATTTGGAAAGATCAAATCGAAGTTCATTTTCTCAAAAAAGATATAGAGCCAATTTCACTTTGCTCCACCTTGAAGCATTCTCCTTTTGAAGAAGAAGAAGAAGAAGAAGAGGCAGTTAGAGAGAGACTAATGGTGAATTTAGCTTAGATTCGTATTTAGGTCAAAACCACCCAGAGTGTGACTTGACTTTCAGAAGAAGAAGAGCAAAGTCAGTCTTGTTCAGTTCAGAGATGACAAGAGTCTTGAGTTTCAAGGTCAGTAGATTTGATGTGGTTTGGCTGGGTGATATTTTGATTCTATATACATAGTACACACGCACACACACACTTTCGTTACTTCTTGTTCTTTTTTTTTTGGTTTGTGTGGTAATTTATTGTATTTTTCTAATTTGCCATTTCTGATTTGGGAATGGCAATCGTGTAACATATACAGCACGTTAACGTGTTCCTTGCAAGCAAAGTAAGATAGATAGAGAAAGAGAGTCTTTTAGATTCTCTTCCGCTCTTTTTGTTTTGTTTTTTCTATTTTGATGAAATTGTTGTATTCACAAACTTTTTAGTCATAATAATTTTAGTTTTTGCTTTCGAAGCCAGATAATTATATATATATATATATAATTCGTTTACTGGTAACTTGGGATATTAGAGCATTTTCATAGGGAGTATTTCAAATACATATATTCCATTATTTCCAAATTGGAATCACTAAATTCCTGTGAAGAAATATAGAATCTGATTGCCACGTAAGCACAAGACTCTGGCATTCACGTAGTTTGAGAAGAATCTAAATTCTAAGCCACCAGATACTGACACGTGTCTGTCTAAACAAGATAGAGTGTTGAACAAGAACCACTCTTCTCGAGAGAACAAGACAGACAGAGGGAATGAAGCAAAGAAAACTGCAAAACCAAAATCAGTAAAGTAATGATAATACACTCTCCGTCTCCTTGTCTCCACCGCACGAATCTCTTAAACAATCGAGGTAGATCTCAGTGTCAGAGCCGCCTGGTCCCTAGATCGGCGGTTCGTATATCCACGGCGGCGATTGGGGCAATAGCGACGGTGGTTATGATGGCTTCCGTTTCTGTAGCTTCCGTAGAGCTTCCTCCCCCGCCGCAAGACGGTGAAACGCTATCAAACGTACCGCAAACGCTATCGGGTGAAGACTGCAAGAAACAGAGGATTCAACGACCCAAATCCAAAAACGCAGAGAAATGCACCGTCAAATGCGTCAACACCTGCATCCGCGGCGGAGACGGAGAAGGACCACTCAATATCAGAAGGTCTCTCTCCCTCGCTACTTTTCGTTACTGATCTTTTTCTTTTCTTTAATGACTGTTTCTGATTGATAGGCCATTAGTGGTATTCAAGCAAGGATTTCGCAGCCGTAATTACTGGTAAGTTGTCCTATTTTTTTTTATGATTAAAGGTTTTTGCTTTGCCATGAATCTTATAATTGGATGAGCTGATGATTCTTCTTATTGCGTTTTTTTTGTGTGTATGTGTAGCTTAGTGGAATGTTCTGATATTTGCAATTTGATCGGAGATGGTGACTATGGACCCTGAAACGTTATCTCGACAAAAGAAAAAGAATGCAGAAGAGCACAGAAAGGAAACTGATAAAATATTCAGATTTTGTAGCTCTTTAAAAAAGGATTAATTAAATTTAAAACACGATATAATCTCAATTTAAACGATGATGTCATCCATCATCAATCAAGTGGGCTCGATGTTGGGCTTGTATTCTTTTTTTTTTCTTTTAAAAGCCCAAAGAAGAAAGAATATGCCTCGTCTTAGTTAGTTTTAATTTTATTTATCTTTTATTATATTAAGATTAATCTCGAACATGACACATTATATAATTTTCACTGATGAGATCGTAACATGTATCGTTGTTAATTAAGATTATGACATGTGTCAAAATAATAATATAAATTTTTCTATTGTTAGTTATTTATTTTTTAAAAAGACAAAATAAGAAAAAAAGAAAAACAATTGTGTTTTTGAAAAAGTAAATTAAGAGAAAAAGAGAAAAAAACTAAAAACTACCAAATAAAAATAACAAAAATAAAAAAAGAATTGTGGTTTATATAATGGAAACAAATAATATTGAAAAAGTAAAGTCTGAAGAAGTTTAGGGCAGATTAGGGTTAGGGCAAATTAGGGTTTATGGCAGATTAGGGTTTAGGGCACATAAAAACTAGACATTTGAACTAATTTAATAAAGTTTTTTACTCGCTTTAAATCGTTTCATGACAATACTACGAGATCTCGTTTTTTTAAGATTCAGGGACAATTCGGGATCCAAACGTCTATGATCTAGTTTCAATACTCATGTAGCATGCGAGTATGTATTAAAACAAGATAACTAAAATCTTCAAAACCCCAACGAGAATTCATTTTTTCGGTAAATGCAGTAACTAATGAAACTAATTATCCTATGTCTATTTCTAAAATACCTACCCACATTAAACATCTCTATTAATGTTCACTAAACTAGTTTAAAGATTTTTTTGGCATCTTTAATTATTATATAACAAGTAATTTAATAAAGTTTTTTATTACACTATGGTAACCCCTATGAGAATTCATTTTTTCTGTAATGCAGTAACTAATGAACTAATCATCCGATGTCTAACCCTATGACCTAAACATCTATGACCTAGTTTCAATATTCATGTAGGATGTGGCTATGTATTAAAACAAGATAACTGAAATTTTCAAAATTATTTCATAATTTGTGAGCTAACACCCCTATGAGAATTCATATTTTCGGTAAATGCAGTAACTAATGAACTAATCATCCTAAGTTTATTTATAAAATACCTAACAACATTAAACCTCTCTATTAATGTTAAGTAAACTTGTTTAAAGGGTTTTTGGCATCTTTAATTATTTTATAACAAATAATTTAATAAAGTTTTTTATTCGCTTTAAATCAATTGACTACACTATGAGATCTCAATTTTTTGGAGATTCGGAGACAATTAGGTATCCAAACATCTATGATCTAGTTTCAATATTCATGTAGGATGTGGCTATGAATTAAAACAAGATAACTAAATTTTTCAAAATGATTTCATAATTTGTGAGCTAACCCTTACGAGAATTTAGTTTTTCGGTAAATGCAACAACTAATGAAACTAATCATCCTATGTTCATTTCTAAAATACCTAACCACAATAAACCTCTCTATTAATGTTAAATAAACTAGTTTAAATGGTTTTTGGCATCTTTAATTATTTTATAACAAGTAATTTAATAAAGTTTTTTATTCGCTTTAAATCAATGGACTACACTATCAGATCTCGATTTTTTGGAAATTCAGAAATAATTAGGGACCCAAAAAGCTATGATCTAGTTTCAATATTCATGTAGGATGTGGCTATGAATTAAAACAAGATAACTAAAATTTTTAGATGAGATGACTACACTATGAGATCTAGATGTTTTGGAGATTAACAGATAATTAGTGACCCAAACATCTATGACCTAGTTTCAATATTCATGTAGGATGTGGCTATGTATTAAAACAAGATAACTAAATTTTTCAAAATTATTTCATAATTTGTGAGTTGACCCCTATGAGAATTCATATTTTCAGTAAATGCATTAACTAATGAACTAATCATCCTATGCCTATTTATAAAATACCTAACAACAATAAACCTCTATATTTAATGTTAAGTAAACTAGTTTAAAGGGTTTTTGGCATCTTTAATTATTTTATAACAAGTAATTTAATAAAATGTTTTATTCGCTTTAAATCAATTGACTACACTATGAGATCTTAATTTTTTGGACATTCGGAGACAATTAGGGACCCAAACATCTATGATCTAGTTTCAATATTCATGTAGGATATGGCTATGAATAAAATAAAGATAACTAAAATTTTCAAAATTTATTTCATAATTTGTGAGCTAACCCACAACGAGAATTCATTTTTTCTGTAAATGCAGTAACTAATGAAACTAATCATCCTATGTCCATTTCTAAAATACATAACCACAATAAACCTCTCTATTAATGTGAAGTAAACTAGTTTAAAGGGGTTTTGGCATCTTTAATTATTTTATAACAAATAATTTAATAAAAAAATTTATTCGCTTTAGATCAGTTGACTACACTATGAGATCTAGATTTTTTGGAGATTAAGAGACAATTAGGGACCCAAACATCTATGACCTAGTTTCAATATTCATGTAGGATGTGGCTATGTATTAAAACAAGATAACTAAAATTTTCAAAATTATTTCATAATTTGTGAGCTAAAACCTATGATAATTCATATTTTCGGTAAATGCAGTAACTAATGAACTAATTATCCTATGTCTATTTATAAAATACCTAACAATAATAAACCTCTCTATTAATGTTAAGTAAACTAGTTTAAAAGATTTTTTGCATCTTTAATTATTTTATAACAAGTAATTTAATAAAGTTTTTTATTCGCTTTAAATCAATTGGCTACACTATGAGATCTCAATTTTTTGGAGATTCGGAGACAATTAGGGACCTAAACATCTATAATATAGTTTCAATATTCATGTAAGATGTGGATATGAATTAAAACAACATGACTAAAATTTTCAAAATTATTTCATAATTTATGAGCTAACCCCTACTAGAAGTCAGTTTTTCGGTAAATGTTGTAACTAATGAAACTAATCATCCTATATCAATTTCTAAAATATCTAACCAAAATAAACCTCTCTATTAATGTTAAATAAACTAGTTTAAAGGGTTTTTGGCATCTTTAATTATTTTATAACAAGTAATTTAATAAAGTTTTTTATTCGCTTTAAATCAGTTGACGACACTATGAGATCTCGATTTTTTGGAGATTCAGAGACAATTAGGGACCCAAACAACTACGATCTAGTTTCAATATTCATGTAGGATGTGGATATGTATTAAAACAAGATAACTAAATTTTTTAAAATTATTTCATAATTTGTAAGCTAACCACTATGAGAATTCATATTTTCGGTAAATGCATTAACTAATGAACTAATCATCCCTTGTCTATTTATAAAAGACATAACAACAACAAAACTCTATATTAATGTTAAATAAACTAGTTTAAAGGGTTTTTGGCATCTTTAATTATTTTATAATAATTAATTTAATAATGTTTTTATTCGCTTTAAATCAATTGACTACACTATGAGATATCAATTTTTTTGGAGATTCGGAGACAATTATGGACCTAAACATCTATAATATAGTTTTAATATTCATGTAAGATGTGGATATGAATTAAAACAAGATAACTAAAATTTTCAAAATTATTTCATAATTTCTGAGCTAACCCCTACGAGAAATCAATTTTTCGATAAATGCAGTAACTAATGAAACTAATCATCCTATATCAATTTCTAAAATATCCAACCACATTAAACCTCTCTATTAATGTTAAATAAACTAGTTTAAAGGGTTTTTGGCATCTTTAATTATTTTATAACAAGTAATTTAATAAA
>PKML01052551.1:26251-39970 GCA_002933935.1 Eutrema yunnanense | reverse complement strand
CCAAAAAAAAAAAAAAAAAAAATCTATTTCAAATTGATATCAGTAACAAAAACAACAAACTAAAAGAAGGGTGAAATACAGACGACCCAATGTTATTAGATTGTATCACTTTATCCATTCTTTTTTGTTTTTGGGTTTTGCAGTTTTGCACAGTAATACTGTATTTGATGGATTGCATAAGAAAATAAAACATATAGTAAACTAATGGAATCCCATGGCTCCTGTCTTCAAGGCAGGTGCGTCCGGTGGCGGTGAAGGTAAAACGGTTAACGCTAATACTCCACTGATCGCCGCCGCGATTGCTGCGACCACAAATGCCGGTAGGTTTCCACCACCGAAGAGGGCGTCGAAAGGACCACCTCCAAGTGATACTATCATTTGTGGTATCACAATTGCCAAATTTAATACTCCTAAAGAAAGTCCTGTAAACAAAAAAAGAAACAAAGTTACAAAAAAAAACACAAAAACGAAAAAGAAACACGTTTTTTTTTTAAATTTCAAATTTAAATGTTTATGTTACAAATGAAACTGTTTTGTTTTAAACATTTATAGTAAACTGTAAACTGCAAACTGCGTAAGGTGGATGAAATGAATGAATATTAAAAGACATGAACGGATAAAAAGATTTTTTTTGTTTACATCAACGGATAAAAGATTTCAATTAATATTATTAAGCTAATAAATCTCACCCAAATAAATGCTATGGATAAACTTGTAGATATTATCCACGTAAGATTTTGAATAAAGTTACAAAAGTCAAAATTACTCTCATTTTTTTATCTTGGCAACAAATGAAAATTTTACTTTTAATTGGATATGAATAAAATTGGAAACAGATCTCTCAATTAAATTATTCAAACAATTATTCAAACCAAATGTTTGAACTTATTCAATGCAAATTTAGTTGTTTTCACATTGTCAGAAATTTCAAAATTAACGTTAAAAGAATAAAATTTGTAAATTAAATTTATTTAAAAAGAAAAGAAGAAATTACCTTGGCCGGCGCCGGAGCTGCTTGAAAATATGGAAGCTAGTGCAAACGGAATACTGAAAGTAATCTGTAAAAAAATTGAGTTGGTTAATTTTATATTTAGCAAAATAAATTAAAATAATATATATATAAACAGTAAAAAAAAAAAGACAAAACATGAAACACTTACAGCTAATGGAATACCAAGAACAGCAAAGAGACTTAACGCTCCAGCTCTAATACCAGGAGACGGTCCGGCTAAAGCACCGGCGGTTCTCCGGTGATCCTCCGCCAATTTCGTAACGAGAACCGTCATGGCCAAACCAACGGCGAGGATAAAATTCACAATTCCCCAAAGCCGTTTAGCTCCTCCCACTCTCTTACCAATCCACTCAACACCAAGTGACATAAAACCAAGAACAATGGAATTAAACATCAATCCCAATGCACCTTGGTGTACTCCTTTGTTGTATAGTTTCTTCAATCTATCATCTCCTTCTGAATCTCCTCCGTACACTTCACGACCCATCCAATCGGTATCGAACAAAAGAAATGGGAACCATGCGATCCAATTTAGCGCCGTGACGATTAGAAGCATCCACATCGGACGTTTCATGACTTTGAAAGCTCCCAAGATTTCTCCGAAGAATGGAACACTCGGGGTCTTCTCGTCGTCGGGGTTCACCGGCGCCGGAGACCATTGTTTGTCTTTAACGTACCAGAGAGATGTTACGGTGACGATAAGGAGGAGAGTGATTGATAAGAAGAAACAGCTTTTAAGATTAGCGCAATAGATATCACAAGCTCTCGTCATTGCGAAAGGAAATATTCTGTGGAGGTTAGTGTAAGATCCAGCCGCGTATCCCAAAACGTTTCCAACCGCCATAAAAAACGAGAAAAAAGCGTTCGCGACACGCGTTTTTTTAGCGTCTCCTGCGGCTAGATCGGCTAGGAAAGCGCGGCAAGGTCCTTGGAGGGTGTTGTTGGCCACGTCAAGGATCCAGAACCCGAGAGCGAAGATCCCGATGGCTCGGAATCTCGGCGTTTGCTCGAGCTTATCTCCCATTTTATGCCCGATATCCGCCGCGTATCCGATTAAGAACACGGCGACGGCGACCAGGGCGGCACCGGCGGCGATGAACGGGCGACGACGACCGAATCTGGAAGTGCATCTGTCACTGTGGTAACCGACGATTGGTTGAACAATCATGCCGGAGACGGGACCACAGAGCCAGATGAGAGACGACCATTTGTGAGGGATCCCGAGAAGCTGAACGTAAGGAGTCAAGAGAGAGAGCTGTAGAGCCCACCCAAACTGTACACCGGCAGCGATTGAAGCCACGGAGATTATTTTACGGAGAGGAGATGGTTGATCGAAATCTTCCGGCGATGACTGTGTCTCTAGAGCCGCCGCATCTTTTGCAGTTTTTTCTGTTTCGAAAGCTCCCATTATTGGAAAAAAAAACACGAATAGACAAAATGTAAATTTTAGAGGGAAAAAAAAAGAAAAGAAAATTTGTTTGTTTTTCTTTTTCTTTTTTTTTTGGTTTTTTCTGTCTTTTCTCTCTGTTTTTTTTTTTTTTGGGTGGAAGTGAAGGTTTTTGTGATGTAAGGAGATGAGAGAATGGTGTTGTATTTATAGGAAAATGTGTGAGTGTGAGTGTATGAAAAGGTGTGGACACGTGTCACTTAGGTTATTAATTCCTAATTAATTGTTTTCTGTTATTACGGGATTTAATTGGTTTCGCCTTCTTCTTGCATCAAGTGATGATGACTTGGACGTGATTTAATTCAAAATATTCCGACTTTCAATAATATCAATACGTTTTATTTGACTAAATTTTTTTTTTTTTTTTTTGTAGTTTTGAATCATGTAAAATAAAACTATGTCCTCACTTTTTTTTTTTGGTAAACTCAGTAACAAAAATAAAACTCAGTAAAAGAAGGGTGAAAATACAGACGACCCAAGGTAAATTTGTTTTTATCACTTTATCCATTCTTTTTTGAACTATGTTCTCACTTCGACAGAAATATTTAATTAGTGGAATAATTTTGGCTATTACATCATTATAATATTTTTTTGGTTAAAACCGGTAATTAATTAATTAATTTTGAATTACAAACCACTTAATTTGTTAAAAAGTCCTGAAAGAAAAAAATAGATTAAATACAATAAGTCATATTTAATTCTTTTTAGAAATATAATACTAAAATATAACATACAAAAATGTTGACCAAAGAAAAGGAAAACAGATAAAATTATATTTTGTTCGGGAAACAACTAAATGATTGTGAATTGTCCTAGTTATTCATATGGTTCACAAACATCTTTACTTGTAGAAACACACACAGTGGCGGATCTAGAATCTATTTTCACCCGAGGCAATGGTACATAAAATAATATTCCAAGAGGGGCAAAAAAAAAATCTTTAAGCAATTACACCCAAAAAAAAAAAAATTCATGATGGGCAACTGCCCCTGACCTCCATCACCTACCTCCGCCCCTGCACACACACATATATATATACAATACTTCAATATATAAAAAATACGAGTAAAAATGTCTTCAGATTAAGGAGACAAACGTCATATATGCCAACTTAAGACTTGAAATCAGGGGATTAAGGCACATCATAAAGCTACATGGTTCAAGGAGGCAACATTCACTAGCCTTTTTTTTTTGGATCGTCAAGATATATTCACATCATCTAGCATCAATCTTACGGTCATAGATCAAGCATTATCGAATTTATCTCAGATCATACTTACTAAGATTCAACCTGCCAAGCACTTTCCAGAATTGATACACTCAATCTTATCCGAATAGCCCCAAAGATGGTATGTTATCCTTAGCGCCCAAGACATTTGACCCAACCGGTTAAGCGCTTTGACCTTACTTACTTTTTCAAAATTTTACCTTCCTTAGAACCGAGAATTCCCTATAATATGTTTTTCAACTGGACAGGCGACTTAAAGCATTTATTTGTTGAACTCTTGGTATCTAGTTGTCTGCGAAGTGCGAACTAGTCTCCCTTGGCACTTATGTTTGTAGACTGGATCTGGATCACATGTTTGTCTCCACGCTGTCTTTTCTACACCTCCAGTCTCCATTACTTGGACTGTTACATAAGATTTGTTGTTAATCTTAATTGTTATTTCAACAATTACTCCAACCACATATAGTTTAATTATATGTATAGATCGTACTACTTAACAGTTTATTTTACCCGTTTATCTGATTAGTAATATCCACAACATTTTTGTTGTGCACCGAAAACATAGAAACTGCCAATCCAAATCTGAAAAAAAATTGGATTTGCATTCTTTTTAAGTTGTCAATTGTTGATTATATCTGTCAAAGCGCAAATGATTTATTTCTATGTATAGTGCTATATTTTAAATTAGATTAAAATTAACATAACTGAAATAGTTTAAACCAAATTGGTTAAGCTAATTGCGTTTGATAAATATAATTACATTTTATGTTGTCTTTGGAAAGAAATTAGCTGTATATGTTAAAAAATAATAAAGGAGATATCGATAAAAGATACAACATATTATCAAGTCAAAGTAGATACTTTTGTTTGTTACGACTATGTTGATACTGTTATTGGATAGAGGATATAACAGTAACAAATTAGGTAGATGAGAGGAGATATAACGTCCGATCCAAGGAAGTGCTACTAGTATAATATCAAATATTTCATTTTTAGTGCAAAATGCAAACCATAATATGATAAAAAAATTATATTAGACAAAAAAGGAAAGCAATTCGTCACATAAAAAGGAAAAAGAACAAAGCAACGACTTTTTTAAGGGTGATTTTTTTGTTTTTGTTTTATTTTTTATTTTACTTTTTTGTCAATTAGAAGGGGTTCGGACTTAGGCCCTAATCCCTTTTAATGATATCTGGGACCAACATTTGCTAATATCTTATGATATGGTGTAAAACATCATTTCCACCGGGAATTGAACTAGGAGCAGTGGCAGAGGTAGTTATTTGGAGAGGGGGTTCATTTGACCCCTATGCATTTCTATATAAAACAAATTTACTTGTATTTTTGAAAGAAAAATTGGTGTGAAATATTGTAAAAATATCTTATTGACTCCTCTAATATTTTCTCAAAATAAATTTGAACCCATAAATTTAAAGAGTTTTCTTTTGATATTTGGATAGATATAAAACTCAATTATTTTATATATATATTATTATAAATTAAAATTGACCCAAATGAAAATTGTGGCTAGCTCCGCTATTGACTAGGAGTACAACATGACCAACCCCTACGATTAATCACTAGCCTACTTCATCCGGTGATAATTTTTTTTGTTTTGTTAGTTTGGTTTATTTGAACTTCCTCTTGTCATGTGTATGTAGAAAGACTTGCATAACTTATGATATCTTTAATACGTCAAAAATATTGTCCTACTTCTTAACGAGTTCAGCTATTTGAGATTCATGTAGTTATAAGATGAATTTATTGTCATAACGTGTTAAATCTAAACACTCTGTCGCCATGCGACATTGTTTAGCCAAAAATATAGCATCAAAATTTAGACATCACCAATTCTTAAGTTATATGACCGTACAGACAACGTTCAAAACATGTAGGCATAGCTATATTGGTATAGAAAGTGTTTTTAATTACTCATGACTCATGAGTACAATAAAATTACATCCACTAAATGAAATAAAATATAGTAAATGTCTCCCGCAAAACAAAGTGGACTCTAGATCAATGCAATTCAGTTGCATATAGTTTCAAACTTTCATGGAGATGGCAATAATATGTTTGTAACATGGTTGAACAACCACTTTTCAATTCAAAAGGGTTTTTTTTAAAATGCAAATAATAATTTTTCCCCTAATTATAGGGTCGGGGAACGGGACCCCAAAGAAGCTTATAGTTTGTTAGCGTCAAAAAGATTGTGGTTCGCGCCATCATTATGCACTCGTAGTTGAATATGACTAGGCAATGAGTGTTTATGCTTAATTTTCTTTTTTAATTTTACATTATTCTATGAGAAGAGTCAACAACTTAATCACGGGGAGATCCAGTATTAATAATTAATTCCGAACATTATAAAAATGTAAAAGAGGCCGGGTAATAAAAAAATAATAATGTAAAAGAGAAAAACAGAACGAAAAGAGAGCTGGTCCTAGTTAACACTACTATTCTCTCAGAGGGATTAGGAAAATGATGGAAAAAAAAGAAACAAAAATTGTCTTCGAGCATCTAAATAAAGATTAAGTTCTTTTAGTATTTAGAAACTCAAATATTTAAAGTCTTAATTGTCCATTTAATATTTCTCATACACAAATTTGATTCGAAAAGAATCATTTTGGTCAATCCGAAAACTACTAGCATGGGTTTATGGATGTAGAAATATAAAACGCTTGCAAATTTTTTTCATAAAGTGAATACTTGAAGTGGAAAAACAACATCGTTTCTTTCATTTGCAGGTAGATTACTACTGATAAGCTCTGTTCTCACAAGTATCGCAAACTTTTGGATCTCTGCGTTTCGCCTTCCCCAAGGCTGCATCGATGAGATTAACAGCATATGTGCTGCTTTTTTATGGTCGGGTCCGGATCTCTCAACCCGGAAAGCAAAAATATCATGGAACGATGTGTGTCGGCCTAAGAACGAAGGAGGTCTAGGTCTTAAACCACTGAAAGAAGCAAACACAGTCTGCATTATGAAGCTCATCTGGCGGATCCTATCGGAAAAATCATCCTTATGGGTCTCCTGGATTCACCGTTATCTTATTCGACAGAGGTCTCTATGGGCAGTGCGAGATGGAACTACTTCGGGCTCTTGGATCTAGAGGAAAATCCTTAAATACCGAGCGAAGGCAAAACACTTCCACAAGATAGAGATCAAAAGTGGTGAGGCAACTTCTTTCTGGTTTGATACTTGGAATCATCTTGGCTGCCTTTTTGACATTATTGGTCCGCGGGGTACATAGATCTTGGGATCTCGGTTCACGATACTGTCGCAACAGTGGTAGCAAGCCATAGGAGACGCAGACATCGCCTACCAATTTTAAACCATATTGAAGATGTAATTGACTCTACTCGAGCTCAATTGCGACATAACGAAGATGATATGCACATGTGGAGACTCAAAGAAGGAGTATTCAAGCCGAAATTCCTAACCAAATCAACTTGGCATCAGATCAGACACCCGCATTCTACTCAACAATGGAGCCAGGGTGTGTGGTTCTCAAATGCTACTCCGAAATACTCATTCATGACTTGGCTCGCAGTGCTTGACCGCTTATCTACTGGAGATCGCATGCTTTGCTGGCAACAAAATGTATCCACAGCGTGTGTCCTATGCCAAGATCCCATGGAAACACGTAATCATCTCTTTTTTGCTTGTCGATACTCTGCGGAGATATGGTCTAACCTTGCTGGAGGCATCCTCAACGCTCAGTTCACGACGGATTGGAGTTCCATTATCCAACTCATATCTAGTTCCTCCCAGGATCGAATGACGTTGTTCGTTGCCAGATATCTGTTCCAGGCAGCCGTTCACGCGATCTGGCGAGAAAAAAGCAACGGAAGCATGGTGAGCAACCATCATCAACGCAGCGTCTCATCAAACTCCTCGACAAAACTATGAGGAATCGCCTAAGCTCACTTCAAAGAAGTGGAGACAAACGCTTCGTGGAGGGATTGGTGTTTTGGTTTGCATCGCGAGGCACGAATTGAAGGCTCGCCCTTACTCTTGCTTCAGTCAATCAATTCTATTCTCATAATTCTTTTCTAACATTAACGAACATATGCATCTTTTGTAAAAACATTTTTTTGGTTTGAATAAATTTTACATTCACTTCAAAGAAAAAAGAAAAACAACATCGTTCTGCTTTGATGTATGGTCGAACTTAGGATGTTTAATGGAGAAGCTTGGTCCGAGAGGAGATATTAATATGGGTGTTTGATATGCTCAATTTAATACCCTAACAGTACTAAAGCAGTAGTCGTAGTCTAGCTAGGGGTCGAACACAAGGACTCACAGAAATCACACAATAGATTCTAGATGTTGAATTAAGCTAAGTCAAACAGATGTAATTAAAAGCAATGCATAAATTAAAGGAGTTGTAATTCAATTGGGGAAAATATAGGCCCAAGGTTTTTCTCAGGAAATCAATGAATGCAGATAAACTAACTAGTATGATTCAGATTTAGCGCAGTTCTTGAACTCAAATCACTGAAGTATAATTAACCAACTGTCGTTGCGAGAATTATCTAAATCTAAATCCTAGGAATTCCAAATCTCTTTGCGAATCCTAAATTCTAAATCAGCTTTAAAGTTCAGGTTTGATATGTTCACAAATCAATTAAACCAAATCTCTTTGCGAATAATCAATTTGCTCACCTAGGTTCTATCAGGTAATTAATCGCACTGTCGTGCCTAATCAACTATCCTAAGATCTAGATTCGTCAACCTAGAATTAGCTTTGAACACAACCTAAGCGAAGAACTAATTCAGATGGTGAATCCTAACAGATAATTAACCTAACATTCAGAAAAAACCCTTATGAGAAAACCCTAAACCTAAGGTGGATCTACTCAGACATAGAGAATGAAACAATCAATATGTTTGAATAAATCATCAATAGAATAAGAACAACAAAAGGTTTTAAGATCTGATATCGGACGAAGGGAGATTCAGACTTGTCTCAAACCAAAGTAAAATAATGCATAGCCTAAACAAGTGACTGTAAAATCCTATTTATAACCTAAAACACGTTCTGGGCCATCTTGTAAATATCAAAGTCTTCTGGGCCAATTCTGCAATTCTTCAACTCTTCATTAAGTCGCGATCCTTCTGTTTCCTCGACGGGTATCGATCGATACTAGGCAGTATCGATCGATACTCAGGTGATTTTGACGTCTCAGCTACACGGATCTTCTGCTTCGCTCCAGAATGTTCCAGAAAGCTCCAATATCTCCAATTAAGCTCCAAACATGCTAAGACCTGTAAAAGACTCTAAAAGACTCCAAAATACTATAAAGACTCTATAAAAAGGACTTATATCATGGCCTAAACAGGGTAAAAACCATGATATATCAGTGTTCCACTCCATGCTTCAGTTGCTTCGGTTTGGACAAATCAAACATAGGTTATGAGACATATTGAGAATGTGCTCGAAACTCAAAGACTGATCACATCATGAAGTTGTTGACGTTTCTATATGGAAAAGGAAAAGCACAGAGGATCGCTTTACACCTCATTTCAGCTCGAAGAAAACATGGCTCCTTACTCATGAAGCAACTCCTTTTGTTGACTGGCACAATCTTGGGTTTGGTTCAAGAATTCCATTCCAAAATATTCGATATATACATGGTTAGCGATTCACAATCGTTTATCAACGGAAGATCGTATGGTGAATTATGGGTGCTAATTTTGCATTTTTTTGGTGTGACATGTTACTTGCGTCTTATGTGGAGACCCAATGGAGACGAGACAACATTTGTTTCTCTCTTGCGATTTCTCAGCTGAGACTTGAACACACTTAGCGAAAGGTTTTCTCAAAAACCGATTCACACAGATTGACAAAACATTTTTCTTCTCATATCGGATGAAAGGCTTGGACGAATCACTATGTTTAAAACAAGATACGTCTTCTAAGCGACAATTCATTGTCTATGGAGAGAACGGAACGCTCGCCGTCATGGAGAAACTTCCACCTCCATACTTGAATACCTCTAAGGTTGACCCAATGAATCATACTAAGCAAATAACGTTAAGAAATTCGCCTAAACTACATATACATGATATAAAATATTCGCTTAAACTAAATGATGATATTTGTTTCATACAGTTAAGCAATGAAACTGTGGTAGACTTGGTCTACTCATAAATGGAATTTACTAAAATTAGCACTCTACAACTGAAGAGTAATTTTCTTATTTTCAAGGAACACTAGAAAGCCAACCAAAAATAGTCATGATTTAATAATAACAAAATGTTCGAAAAATAGATAAAATAATAAAAACAAAGTGGCGTGGCGTAATCAGAATCTCGGGATTGGACATCATTGTTAGTTTAGACTTTAGACTCTAAACTTTAGAGAGAGAGCATAATTGTCAAAAAGGTAATAAGGGATGTTGTTGATGAAAGCGCATTTGTGACTAGATCTATGTGTTCTAATATACGTATGAGCATAAAGTAAATAACACATAGAGTTTTTTAACGAGGTTCAGTTTCTCTACATCCCCGGGACCTAGTCTAGAACAAATCCACTAGAACAAGATTGCAATTACAGTTGCTATGATATACAGCACTACAATGCCTATCATTCTTTTCTAGATGAACGAACTACAGACACGGTATCTCTACAAAGACTACCGCTCGGCTACAACCGATACAAACACCATCTTACAGATGTGCTTGTATTCCATCAACCATCACCAACGGATCTACAAATCATGTATGATGGGGCGACGTCACACACACCTGTGTGCATCTCATAATAAACCCTAGACGCGCGCAGGTTTCTCTGGCCGTCTCTTGGTATTTATATGGCTAGGGTCGAAACCCTAAGAGCCCACACGATTTCTTCATCATTTTGGGCTTCTGGGCCTTTTCAATAAACCCCTGTATTAGTTCCTGTACTACTTCTTAAACTGGTACAACAACTGCATCAACGCCAGATATACATTCCAGCGATTTCGTCCAGCTCAACAACTCACTTGCCATGTCAGCTTCTGAATGCCAAGTTCTTGCCTCATGGTACAACGTATGATACATCCTCTGATGCATCTCATTCTGACTCAACTCCTGATACATCCTCGAATGCATCCAGCTGCAGTCTTTTTGATTACCACACTGTATTTCCATCATGTGTCAATCACTGATCATCACTTGCATAAACTAACTGCATCCGCTCTACTATCACATGCATCAAGTACCTGCATCAAGTACTGCATCAGCAACTGTGTCAGTTCTTTCCAATGTCAATGTCTGAACTGCCACACCCTGTATATCGCTTCTGTCTAGCATATATAACATCTCATGTTCCCACATCTCACGCTTTAGCCCCACGTCATCAGTTGCTCTGTACTGCTTCCTTGTATCACTTCGTGTGCTACTTCCAACTGATACAACAACTGCTTCTGTAACACGTCATGTTCCTACAGCTATATCATGTTCTGTTCTGACAGCTTCTCAAGTCAGTCAGCACAACACTTTCAATCTCTCCCTTGATGACTGAGTTGTAGAGCTCAAGCACACAACCAATACTACATCGCCTGATGTATCAAATCTTCCACTCCTTTATAGTTGTGTCACACACGTTCCACCACTTCCTAAACTCAGTCAAACACCACACTTACAGTTGACCCGTTGACCTATGTAGTTACACTCCAGCTACGTTGTACAATTATCTCATGTAAAACTTATTTAAAAAAGAATCACATGATCAATTTAAATGATTCATCTTGATCATTTGGATGATCCATCTGAATGATGTTCGTATTCATTTTTAGCTGTTCATTTAGATGATTTATCTGGATGAATTTGGATGAACTTTTGTTTGTTTGATCATTTTACATCTCCATCTAAATGTTTTTAATAGGAAAATGACTAAAATACTCATGCTTTAATCTAATCATATTTTTAGTCTTAATTTTAACCATATTAATTTTAATTCATGATGTAAACAATATTTACAACCAAATAATTTTCAAATTAATATTTTTGACATTTGTAAATTTCTTTTTTCACGAAAATTTTGTTTATAAGAAATTTCTATTTTCATGAAATATTTAAATTTTATAACTTTTTTTTTTAAAAATTAAAAAATACACTGAGGAGTGAAAACACAAAATTTAAATATTTAATAAATTTTTTTTTACTTTTTTAGGAGTGAAAACACGAAATAATATTTTTGATGGAAAAATAAGAGAAAATAGTTTTTTGTTTCACTAACGAAAAATGAGATTTCACGTTTTTGGAGGGAAACAAAATTTTCGTTTTTAGGAAAATACGGAATATACGTTTTTGGCGGGAAAACGAAATTTTACAACAGAACAAGGTCTTTTATAATGAGAAAAACTAATACATGAATTTTGGTATAGAGCTACTAACAAATTATATTATTTCTGATTTTAACTAACCACACAAAATAAAAGAAAAAAAACTAACTACAAATAAAAAAAAAAGATTTCTCAAACGNATCAGGGGCCAAGCTAGAGATGTGGGAGTGGGTGCACATGCACCCATTGTTTTTTTAAACATTAGTGTAAGTTTTAGATAATTTAAATTGTGCACCCATAAAATTTTAAGATTATGCCCCCATTCTTTTGATTGTTCAATTAACTTATTAAAAAATTTAGACAAAATCCAAAATAATAAATTAAAACTATCTATTTAACATAAATAAAAATAAAAACAACTCAAATCTCAAAAATTACTTTGTTTTCTTAACTAAATCACTTAAACACACATAAATATTTTATTTCGTATTTTTGTATGAAACTATATTTTAGTATTTTATTTATTATTAATGATGTTTTACACCATATCATAAGAACAAGGTCTTTTATAATGAGAAAAACTAATACATGAATTTTGGTATAGAGCTACTAACAAATTATATTATTTCTGATTTTAACTAACCACACAAAATAAAAGAAAAAAAACTAACTACAAATAAAAAAAATGATTTCTCAAACGGTGTACTAAAAACATTTCAGCTTTGAATGGTTGTAGTAGATGGAACCATTCATAATTTGCAATAATCATTGTCATCATTCAAGCTCTTAAACTATACAGTCCACATAAACACCGCATAAACTCCTTACAAGATCATAATAATACAAAGGGACAAATAATAAAGTTAATTATAACAAAAAAACAAAGGTGGGAAGGAAGACTTATAGGCATACCATTAGTTCCAAAAATACATATCTGATTATAATATATAGCCGTTTAAACTGTCGCCAAAATAATTGGAGTTGAATTTTTTATTGATACGGGTTTAACATTTGATGTCATTACTTCTATGTTGACAGTTTGACACATTTCTTGGACTTGAGTTGTATCATTTGTTGTTTTCCTCTTGTTCTTTACTTCATCTATTTCAACTCTTAGTCTTAGATTTCGATATCTTCAGACTTTTGATAATATCATCCATGGGTTTTCTATCATTATTCTCTGTATAATTTAAGCAGACAAAACATCAATGATAATGTAAGTGAATATTAACGTTAACGAACGTGCGACCATTCTTGCATACGGTTTATAGACGGCACCAAAAAAACAGCAATTATTTTCTTTATATATATGTACTAGTGTGTGATCCGCGTTACGCGCGGACGTGAACACAATTTTGTTTTTAAAAAAATTGGTATAATATTATTTTAGTTTTATTAGTATGATTGTTAATGGATTTGTCTCTATTAGCTTAAGAAATGTATATTGTTTATTCTTAAGTTTTGTTTTGTTTTGTTTTCTTAATTTTATGTTTATTTATGTATTTGTTTAGTGAGTGATCCACAATTTGAATTTTTTTTTCTTTGGTTGACTATTTATTCAATTAGTTGGTTTTTAAAAGTCCAGTTTTGTCATTTTAAAATTTAGGAAATTGTATATTTTTTTAACCCAAGTGAATACTAATAAAATAAATACTTCGAAATAGGGTTAGTTTTGTATACTCCGAAAGTTACTTCGAATACTAATAAAAGGAAAGTTAGTTTTGTGAATTTAGAATTCTCCGAACTTTAAAAAAAAAAA
>PKML01052551.1:0-23081 GCA_002933935.1 Eutrema yunnanense | reverse complement strand
ATCCACAACTTCCGCAGAGACAGAGAATACGAGAGAGCTCATTACCGATCTCGAATCCTTTTTGTCTTTGCCTTTTTACTTAAACTCTGTTGTAACGCCGACTTAGATCAATAAACGAGATTCCGATTAAAAGTACTGTTTTACCCCCTTTTGTGTGATTTACGAATCAACAGAAACAGCGAGTATTAAGTTCGTATAAGCAGAAACTTAAGTGATGTGGACACGTGACCTAGCACTACTGGGCAAATTGGGCTCACGATGTCGTTAACGTACAGTTTTAAAAAAATATAACATATGAAGGACTAAATTATAAATAAAAAAGTTCAACTCCATTTTGGAGTTGAAAATGGAGTTACTCCATATTTGGAGGAAAAAATGGCATTCCCTCATTTTGCAGTCAAAAATGGAGTAGGGTTGGAGATGATTTTACTGCAAAATGGCATTTGTAGTAGAAAATGGGGTAGGGTTGGAGATGCCTTAAGAGAACCAAAATTAATGCTTCAAGTAATAAAGCGAGTGAATGTAGACTTGCCTAGAGTAAGTTTATTTTTTACTATGGTGTGATCCGCGCTACGCACCGACGTTGTAAACAATTTTTCTAAACAGTAGCACGGGCGTTGTAAACAATTTTTCTAAACAGTTTTTATTGTTTATTATTTTATTTTTTGAATCTGGTAGTTAATTGAATTGTCTCTATCAGCTTAAAATATGTGTATTTTTTATTTATTGGTTTATTTTCTTAATTTTTTAAATTTATGATTTTATATGTATTTGTTTAGTGGATAGTACACATTTTTACTTACTTTTTTCTTATGTTGGTCAATTTCATGCAATTAGTTAGTTTTTTTAGGGAAGATCTTAACAATTTAAAGTTTTCTTTGCATAATTTTTGTTTTTTCTTTTATTTCATCTAAAATTTATTTGTTGAACCTCTTGTAGAATACGCTTCCCTTTAATATTAGGGAATGAAGGAATTTGGGCAACTTTTAAAATTTTAGTTAGATAATTTTTTTTATAAATATGTTGGATGTATAGATACTATGCGCGGACGTGGTCCACATTTTTTAAATTTTTTTGTTTTGATTGTGTAATAGTGTTTTATTTTCTTGGTTTTGGAGTTAATGGAATTGTTTCTAACAGTTTAATATTGGGTGGTCTCTTATTTTATTTTATTTTCCATTTTTATATTATTTTTTAATCGTGTATTTTTTTAACATCATTATTTTTAATCGTGTTTCATGTTGGATTCTAATTAGGCCTGTCAAACGTTCCCCGCTAGATTCGACCCGCACCCGCCCCGCTTGAATTCGTGGGTACCCGCGGGTAACCCGTAAATATTTAAATAATAAATAATAAAAACTTAAAATTTCTCGATCCGCACCCGACCGGCGGCGGGTTAAACGGGGCGGGATCCGCGGATAATGACTCAAATTGACAGCACCGATTTATGTATATTTTGTAATTTTTGTTTTATGTTTGGTTTTTTTTTTTGATCTGTTGTTTTATGTGTGTTTTTTTGTTTTGTTTTAATGTTTGTTATTTAGGTGGAAGGTGAGGTGGTATCATGAGAAGAGAGTAAAACTAACTTTATATATATAGATTTTAACATAGAGTACATGATTCTCCCATTCCAAAATACTCGCTCTCTTCTAATATAAGTGATGTTTAAGGTTTTTACACACAACTTAATGATTCATTTAATTTTTATTTTTTCATAATAAAAACATCATTTATTATCTATTTAAACACAATTCAATCAATAAAAAAACAATCTGCATAATACAAATAATCAAAAACAATAAAAATTATTAAATTTTGTATTGAAAACTGAAAACATCACTTGTTTAAAAATAAAATAAAAATCTTTAAAATATCATTTTTTTTAAGAACAGATGGAATATCAATTTTATCTTAAGCAATTACCATTGGCTTTTATAATCTTATCCCAATTAATCTCTCTCTACTTTTTTCATCTATATGTCTTAAGTTTTAAATACTCATCGACTTCTCTAATGAATTTGTTCGAAATTCTATTGTTCTTCTAGTCTTCGATATCAAAGGAGGCATCATGTAAAATACAACGGAACGGTCTCGGAGGTTACATTGGTCGGCGTAGCCATTAAATGACGTGCGACAAAACCCTTTAACTCTTTAGACTATTCGAGTCTTTGCCTCTTCGCATGTAAATCATATCATATCATAGAATTAATATATATCGCTGTTTTTAGTTTATAATAAAACACATAAAGTCGATACGTTATGTATCGTGATGGTGTAATAATTATTCCAATTCGTTCCACTTAATTATATCCATTCTTATATTCCCACTTTCTTTATTTTTTTATGGAGAAAACGGAAATCGGAGACCGTTGAGTCAACGACAGTTTGGTCTCCTATCTTTACATAGGGTCTGTTCGTTTGGCAGTCGCTGGCGGCTGCGGCCTGCGGCCAGACGCTGCGATCAGACGCAGCGGCTGTTGTTCGTTTGGCAGCCGCGCGTCTGGTCGCAGGTTTGTTCGTTTGATAGCCGCGCATCTAGACGCAGCGTCTGGCCGCAGGTCTGTTCGTTTGTCTGACGCAAGCGATAGTTTTTTTTTTTTTTTTAATATATTAGCCATAGTTTTTCATTTAATTCAAATTATTTTTATGAATTTTATACATTTATATTTTTGATAAACAATATAGTTTAAATTTTGTACATCCATAATAATTTTTTATTAGTTAACAATCATATTAATAATTTTATAATTAAATATAATTAGAACATTATAATTTTTATGATAAAAAATCATAAACTAAATTAAAATAATCATATTAAACTAAATCATTTAACTAACATAAAACAAAAGTAATACATAAGATCATAAAATATAACAAAACAAAAGTAATACACCAAGTCTTAAATAAACTTAAAAAAAAGAAGTCATAAACTATAATATCTAATAAGGTAATCGACGTCCTCTACCATATTCATTTGTGATGGTGTCACGCAAAGCTTCCATCGCTCTATCACCGGTCGGCTCATATGGAATATGTCCACCATGATCATCATCACTGCTACTATCATCAACTTCTTCTTCTCCTGCTCCTTCTTCATCACCATGAACATGATAATCTTCTCTGTTTTGCCAACGTACAAAATCATAATCTTCTCGATCTGTATCACGTATGAAGTTGTGTAGTGCCATCGTCGCTGTTACAAGCTTAATCCACTTAGTCAAACCATACTTTGGATGCTTACGATCCAAAATCCTCCATTTTGTTTTCCATACTCCAAATGTTCGTTCAATAAATGATCGCAAACTCGAATGCTTTCAGTTGGACAACTCTCGTGTGTTTGTAGGTGGTCCTCCTCTAGCAAATTGCTCAAGATGATATCGCATCTTACGATGCGGACCAAGATACCCTGTCCTGGTGGAATATCCGGAGTCAACTAGATAGTACTTTCCATTAGGCGGATGTGGAAAAGAAGATTCATACCTCGCACAACAAAACCTGAACTTAGTTAATAGCCATTACCACAAAACAAACAAATGCTCACGTACAATCAAATCAAAACCCAGAAACTTCAGCATCGGCAACTCAAATCAAAACCCAGAAACTTCAGCATCGGCAACTTAGTTAGTAGCCATTACCACAAAACAAACAAAAGCTTCAGCATCGGCAACTCAAATCAAAACCCCGAAACTTTCAATCAAGTAAACTAGCTCGACTCGACTCACACAAATACGAAAGCAGACGACCAAACTCGACTCGACTCACACAAATCAAAACGAACAGACCCACCATGGAGAGAGAGAGAGAGAGAAAGAGAGAGATCCTGACCCGTAAGAAGAAGCATGGAAAGAGAGAGAGACTTCAACGCCGAAGAAGAGAAGAGATCGAGAAGGAGATTGATTTAGGGTAAATGGCATTTTCGTAATTCACAGTAATAATAGGGAGTTTTTAGTCTTTTACCACTCAAGTCGCAGGTTTAGTCGCAACGCAACGCTGGATAAATTCAGCGTCCAAAAATTCCAATCGCAGAACGCATCATCCAGACGCAGCGTTTGGCCGCAGGAGGCTGCGTCTAGCAAACGAACAACGTTTGGCCGCTGGCCGCAGCCGCCCTGGCTGCCAAACGAACAAACCCATAGTCTTTACAGACTACATAGTCAATGTTACGAGAGAAAGGGTTACATCCTTGCTATTTAATTAAATCATTAGACGACGGATAAACTAAATTTAAATCAATATTTTTTTTTAATCCATTGTTTTCAATATTTTGTGAAAGCCATGCACTTTGAAATATTCATGCTCTTTTACCTGAGTTGGGATACATATTTTATGCTATTAGTAAATTTTCGTACTTAAACTAGAGATAAGATTAAGCACGAAATTAAACTAGAGATAATTACATGTAGAACTCATACTTACTGGATAAGATTATATAATTACAACCTTTCTTTGCAGCAAAGTTATAATAAATTAATAAAATTTGTAAAGTCCCGGCATTATTAAAATTTATAAATTAATAAATTTGTAAAGTCCCGGCATTATTAATTTATTAAAGTTTTATTGTATTAAGAAAAATGTGTAAATCTATATTGTATTATTTATTGATACACTAAATAAATTTATCTTTCCAATTAATAAGTTGAAATAATAGGAATACAATTGAAATGTAATTTTAAAAACCAGCTTTAAAGATACAATACAACACTTTTTGTAAAACAAAAATTAAATTCATAAAACGACAGGTTTTGTGAAACGAATGGAATAATAGCAAAATAAATCTCAACCCAATAATTCTTGAGTATATTTTACATTACAAGCAAGTGTTTAAGATTTTGCACACTAATTTGTTTTTTAGCATATTTGTGTTTTTCATATTTTGTTTATCAGTTATGAAATTTGTAAGAGATAATTTTTTTTTTTTAATTACAACGAAATTAATTAACTATCACTTAATATAAATCAAAAATAAAAGTCTTAAACATATCATTTGTATGTGAAACGGAAAATATATTAGAGAGTTTATGTCTGTGAAGAAGTAATATATTATATCCTATGAATCTCTTCAGTTTCGTGGCATCTTTACCTCAAGTAATACATCCATAATATGTATTAAATTCTTATTTTGGACGTAATATAATAACAAAAACATTCCAGATAAAGTATTAGCACAATTTTATGGTACGAAACTGTTGACAACAAAAAAACTATTGCTCGTAGTTACACCAATAACCAATTCACATTTATTCAGAAATTTCTGTTTTTTCATCACGACAAGAATCAAATAATATAAGCTTGTTTCTTTTGATTAAAGTGATTAGTTAAGTGCTATGAAATTATTACCATGTGCCAGTCATTGGTATAATTGTGTTAGTGAAGGTTTCACATGGAAATAACATATTTGGTTCGAAAACCCCAAAAGTTTACATAAATCGAAAATCAAGCCCAATTGGTCTGTTTTGTGATTGGAAGATTTTATTTGTATGACGTTGACGCATACGGCAGCGTCATGGGATCATCGGTTAGGGGGTCTCATTTGTCAAAATCAAAACTATTTTATTTTGCCTTTACCTCAAAAAGTAAAATTTTAGATTTGAGGATGATGTAATAAATCACCAACCCACACTCTTTTTTTTTTCTGAAAAGAAATCCACTCACCTATTAGTTATTGTGGTCATAAATATTAATTGAATAGTAAAAAGTATTACAGGCAACATTTAATAGTTAATATTGTTCCATTATAAAAGCTGAGCAAATAACCTATCAACCAGAAAGCACTACATTTCAACGTTTTAAACAAATATTTGCTCAAATAGAAATACATGTGTTTGTTCTTGTACAATCATGAATACTTTATCTACCCAAAGAGAAAAGGAAACGATAAATAAGTATATGATACATAAATAAATAAATAAAAGAGCTCGTAGAGAAACGTGTTTGAAAGACTTAAAATGCAATATAAAATGTATACTTCTCTGGAATATCATGCGACTCTATAACTCTTATATAATTTTTCGTGTAATAAACTTACCATTTCCGAATACAATTGGTTGTATCAATAACTACTTTTCCTTGTTCACTTAAGAATCTTTAATCTTGAAAAAATAAAATCAAATTCAGAAGCAAAACCATTTATTCAAATCCAATTGCAGAAATACTGGTAAAACTATGGAATATTCATTGAAAAGAAAATATTTTGTTTGGTTGAATAAATTTCTTTAATATCAAATAGCGCGCTCTTGACAATATATAGTGTAGATATCATCAATTTCAACTCATGTTCTACTGAGGTCTTGTCTCTTTCAATATGCTTCTCTATTTTGTTTTGTTTTTTACTATCTTGATTGAGGGTCAAAAATATCATATAAATATTGTCCAAACATTCCAAACTTTGTTGGTACATACCAATTATTCATAATCAGAGAGAATAAAACAAGAATTTAAATTTTAGTTTAACTCTGAAATAAAATATAAGTAAAGAGAAATATAAAGTAGTAGTAACATACTAAGTAACTGGTATATTCGATTGACCCACTGCTCATAATTGTTTTCCAATATAAATGATCTCCCACTACTTGGTTAATTATACGGTCAACGTCGTGTCGTGTTTATTCAGGCTCTCAAGCTCATAATTGTTTTCCAATCTAAATTATTATGCCTGAAACGAAATTAAACTAGAGATAATTACATGTAGAACTCATACTTACTGGATAAGATTATATAATTACAAACTTTCTTCGGGGGTATATTTGCAGCAAAGTTATAATAATTACTTTAATTTTTTGTTTCAATGCTTTGCCACTTCTAGAAATTAGTCGAATCAGGATTTTAACTATTACGACACTTATTAGAGTCACTTATTTGTAATCAAGTCCAATTAACCCGTGTGGTGCTACAATCACTATTTGCACCTGTTTTCAAAAAGCAGATAGAATTCAATTAAAAACTATATTCGCAAAGTTTAAGTTCTAGACGACAACATGAAGAATAATGACAGCTCAGTAAAAATTAGAAGAATTTATGCTCTATAGAAAATGTAAAGCAGTAGGCATGACCCCCCAAAAATGTAATTTAGTATTTAGATCGATATATGTGGTCAATGTGAACTAACATTGTTCTTTGGTCGAAATATGTGGTCAATGTAAATTAACTATTGGGACTTGCCATATTATATTTTGTACACCGGGCATGATATATGCATTGCATTTCCATGGTTAATATATTCGTTTTGAATCAGTAAAGCACATTTCTATTTTTTTCTTCTTTTTAACAATTCCAAGATATCTAAAAATTAAACCCACATATTTTCTAAAATCTACAACTGCTAGAATATCCACAAATCAATTNAAAAAAAAAAAAAAAACAATTGTTTGGTATATAGTATTATGCATGTGCATATATATATATATAATACGATAAATAAGTAAAATCCGATAAAAATGAGTTATATGTCTGACAGTATGAGTGAATATCAATTTCAACAAAATACATTTTTCTGGTTATTAAAAATAATTGCATACTCTTTGTCAAAAAGGTCCGATCAGTGGATCTGATCCACTGGATCATAACATATATAGTCTAGTCGTTATAATAGTATTATCGCTTCATCATATACAATTAGAGTAATTTTCCACTTACCATGAATATGGGTGGATGTGGAGATATAATTTTCCACATGCATATTAAAAAAAAAAAAAAAAAAAAAGTCTATCATCATATACAATTATAGTAATTTTCCACTTACCATGAACATGGGTAGATGTGTAGATATTATAGTAATTTTCCACTTACCATGAACATGGGTATACTTACATAGTAGAGTAGGTGGTGATAATAGGGTAAGGAGAATGGCATGATCATACTCAAAGAGAGAATGGAAACATCAAAACGATGAGCTCAATAAGCTCATGCGGCAGATCAGCAGTCATGAATGCTTTAACAGCTGCAGAAACTTGCTCTGGGCTCTTGCTTTCAGGTAAAGCAGTAGACACAACTTGGTCAATAAGTTGTCTTCTATATTCATTTTCTTCCGTAAGAACCTTCTCCCAGAGGTCACCATCCATCCTCTCCACTACGTATCTGAAGTTGGAAAACGGTGCATAAGCAAACTACAGAGTAACTACTGTGGAATAAGTAAGAAGTTTGGTTAGCAATAATCAAATACCTGGCTTGTAACTTAAACAAAGAGTTCTTATTGGTGACATTGATGAGTTCCTCATCACATTGTCCTCTTCTATATGCCACAACACATTGAAAAGACAATACATCTATTAGGTGAAGAGAAAAAAAAAGAGTAAACGTTGAGTAACAACCTTTAGAGATTGGATATAAAGTCCAGCTTTTTCACAAAGCTGAGCAATACGAGGCCGGTCATAGTGGCTGAACATCCCATTTGCTAAAATTGCATCAGACACATTAGGAAAGGTTACTAAATTGATCTCCCGAACCTGTGTTGACAGTGAAATACAAGGTCTGAGAAAGGAACATAAATAGGAAAAGGAAGGAGAGATACAAGGTGGCAACTCTTTTCAACCTTAGTTTGCAGAAAAGCATGCTCAGGTAAATTTGGCTTGAGAACATCCAGAAGGAAAGCAGTCGCTTCACGGATCAGATTTCTCTGAATATGCACAAATGAGTAATCAGCACATTATGACTCTTATGTACTGCATAAGTTTCAGTATACAGAAGCGAACAGGTAATGAGCTACGAATATTTCGTACGTGTTGAAGTACCTGAAAGAAAAGATCAGTGATGGTCTTGTAGTCAACTGGACAACCTCCTTCCATTTGAGACATCATTAAAGCAAAATTGACTGCTAAAGTTATTGATCTTAGCAGTTTTCCAAGAGGTTTTTCTTGTTTTTATTGGGAGATCGATGAGATCGACCATATCGAGAAGAATAGAAAACATGAAAAATGGAAAACATGAAAAATATGAATATTTACCAATATATTAGTTTAGTATATTTACCTTTATCTCTAAATATATTATTTATATATATTACCTTTATCTCTATTGGGATTATGTAGAGATTAATGGGCCATGGGCCTTAATCTCTAGGGAGTGTGTGAAGATTATCCCACATCGGAAGTGGGAAGGGATATTGACTAATATATAAGGGACGTGGGCCAATCCACTCATCGCCATGGGCCTTAATCTTCTAGCCATTAATCTCGACAGACCATCAATCCTCAGGTCGGGGCGGTCGGGCCTTCTTCTGGGCCGGATTACAGGCAGTGTGTGTTCGGACTCTGATACCATGATAAATTGATGAGAGCAAGAACACAAAAGTGTTTATGAAGAATTATTATTAGACTCTCATAAGAATAATGTTACAAGATGCATAAACTTATATAGAGATAGAATAATCTATATTTCCTAAATTAAGATAAACATAAATGTAAATAATATATTTAGAGATAAATGTAAATTTCCTAAACTAATATATTGGTAAATATCCATATTCTCCATGTTTTCCATTTTTCATGTTTTCCATTCTTCTCGATATGGTCGATCTCATCGATCTCCCAATATGCATCTTGTAACATTATTTTTATGAGAGTCTAATAATAATTCTTCATAAACACTTTTGTGTTCTTGCTCTCATCAATTTATCAGTTTTGATTCACAGCAAGCCGAGATAGTTCAAAAGACTCCTATGCAATGAGCTTCCCTCCAGTAAATACTGTAACAATGGAGGAGTTTGCCCTGCATGTACAGGAACACTCTGCAAAATTGTATACTGTGATGCTCTAGTTTCAGATTGGTGATTTCCAGAGATTACTTGCTTGAATATATTTAATTTGCTTAATTAAACAACATCTGATGATCAAAGATAAAATGAAACTACTGGTGAACAAAATCCAGTTTCATCGACTTATAATTGGTACCCATCCAAATGCCAAAAACAACATCTCTCTTGAAGAAGAACAATGAAAAAGATGATAACCAAAATAAGATTGTTTTATAGAAGATATATGAGTACGACAATGACATGATCTCTTTAGTACTAATCAAAGCAATTTACAATGCCAGCAAAGTTAATGAGATTCCAATGCACTGGTTTAATTGTTACCAAGGCAAGTGTCAAGATGTAAATCGAAGAGTCGGGAGATCATTGATCAGACTGAATCGCTTCCTGCAAATAAAAAAAACAAACGACATCTTGATTAGAGAAGCCCATAATCTTCATTCCATTACAAAAAAACAGTTGTGAATCTATGTGACATCTAACTAGCATTAGACGTTTGCAGCTATTATATCTCTATCCTCGGGAATCCATCTACGAAATGATTTTTTACTAGTCACTGTAAATAAGATAAGGACCAAAATGGTAGAGAAGCCATCACTTTATAGATCTGGTAAGATATAATGAAACTACTAGAACAATGTCCAGATGTAACAATGAGATAGCGAAATTCATCACATGTCACAAGATAGCCAATCCAGGCTTGTAAAATTAGAAAGAATGATCAAGTAATGACAAAAAAAAGTATTCGGTTTCACAACATCGTTTATAGACAGGCGCTTTATTAGAGTATATGATGATAATCAATAACAGAAGCTCTGTAATTCTTCACAACACCTTCTTCATTGTTATTCATTGTTCTCTACTACTATTCTGTAATTGTTTTTTTTCTCGATAATGAGAGCTTTCGAAACAGAAATAACCGCAGAAGATGCGGCGGCTCTAGAGACAGTGTCATTGCCAGAAGATCTCGAGCAACCATCTCCTCTCCGTAAAATAATCTCCGTCGCTTCAATCGCCGCCGGTGTACAGTTCGGGTGGGCCGTACAGCTATCTCTCGTGACTCTGTACATTCAGCTTCTCGGGATCGCTCACAAGTGGTCGTCTCTAATCTGGGTCTGTGGTCCCGTCTCCGGCATGATTGTTCAACCAATCGTCGGTCAGTGACAGATGCACCTCCAGATTCGGTCGTCGTCGCACGTTCATCGCCGCCGGGGCCGCCATTGTCGCCGTCGCTGTGTTCATAATCGGATACGCGGTGGATATCGGGCATAAAATGGGAGATAAGCTGGAGCATACGAGGGTCCGAGCCATCTGGATCTTCGCTCTCGGGTTCTGGATCCTCGACGTGGCCAACAACACCCTCCAAGGACCTTGCCGTGCTTTCCTGGCCGATTTAGCCGCCGGAGACGCTAAGAAAACACGGACCGCAAACGCGTTTTTCTCTTTCTTCATGGCGGTCGGAAACGTTTTGGGATACGCGGCGGGATCCTACACAAACCTCCACAAGATGTTCCGTTTCACAATGACTAACGCTTGCGACATCTATTGTGCAAACCTCAAGAGTTGTTTCTTCTCCATCTTTCTCCTCCTCGTTCTCACCGTAGCATCACTCTGCTACGTCGAAGAGAAACAGTGGTCTCCGGCGCCAGTGAACCCCGACGACGAGAACATCTCGAGTGTTCCTTTCTTCCGCGAAATCTTCGGGGCTTTCAAAGACATGGAACATCCGATGCGGATGCTTCTGATCGTCACGGCTTTCAATTAGATCCGGCGGTACTCCAAGACATGGAACATCCGATGCGGAGTTTTCATCATAATTTTGTTTCATCTAATATTAGAGTTAGTTTGATTGGTGATTTAGATTAAATTACAAACGAAACTCAAATAATTGACAAATTTATCAACTTTAAGGAAAATGAAGTATGATTTGGAATTTTAGATTGGAATTTGTTTAAAATTTTAAATATGCATGTATTGTAGTTTTGTGAATATGGAGACAATCAATTGTTGTTATGATGAAGGAACACATGTTGCTTTAGACTCTTCGTGCACATTTAGTGCACATGTTTTTTTTTATCAAAGTCATATAAAACGTGAATTATTTTTTAATATACAATACACTTGTGTAATTAAATATGTTTTTTTATTAAAAGATTGTTGTAACTCTTTATGAATTGGATGATTTTATATGAATTTAGGACCATAATGGTTAATTGGGATACACCGCTTATGGGCTCCGTATCTTTAGGCACGGCTCTGTATGTTATGTGGTTATGTTAAAATATTATATGGTTATGTTATCTGGTTATGTTATCTGGTCCTCGTTTTGAAATTGGCGGAGCATCACCGGGGAACCGCCGGTGCTTATGCCGGACCTACAGCTATCTCTCGTGACTCCTTACATTCAGCTTCTCGGGATCCCTCACAGATGGTCGTCTCTAATCTAGGTTTGTGGTCCCATCTTCGACATGTTTTTCCAGCCAACCGTCGGTTACTACAGCGACCGATGCACCTCAAGATTCGGTCGCCGCCGTCCTTTCATCGCCTCCGGCGCCGCCCTCGTCGCCGTCGCTGGTATTCTGATCGGATACGCCGCTGATCTCGCCCAGATAGCGGGAGACAAACTCGAGCAGACTCCGAAGACACGTGCCATCTGGTTCTTCGCTCTCGGCTTCTGGATCCTCGACGTAGCCAACAACACCCTTCAAGGACCTTGTCGCGCTTTCCTGGCCGATTTAGCCGCCGGAGACGCCAAGAAAACACGGACCGCAAACGCGTTTTTCTCTTTCTTCATGTATGGTTTGGTGCATCTGATTATGTTATCTGGTTATGTTAAAATATTATCTGGTTATGTTAAAATATTATCACCAATATTTTTTACCCTCACCGCCACCAATATTGTTCTTCTTGTTCTCTAATACTCTTCGTGTTTTTTTCTTTCCGATAATGAATAATAATAGAAATATTACCACAACAAGTTATTGAAAGTGTTATTACGCCTAACGTCCCAACTGCAACAATTTACAGATACGATGAAAAAGTGGCACTAGAGAAGGAATGTATTACCTATTAATATTATTATATAATCAGTTTTAAACAATAAGTTTTTTTTTTTTTTTTTTTTTTTTTATTCACCTTCTTCCTCCTCCCAAAAGGGACATCATTTAAAATTTACAAGATGATTTTGACCAAATGAAAGGAGAAAATTACAAAAGAAAAAACTAAAAGATTAAAAGACTACTAGGAGCAAAGAAAGAAAAACGCATGTGAAGCAAAATTTAGTGACATGAGAATAGAGAACCAAACATGAAAAAAGTTAAGGTTGGAAAAATCTGAACCAAGTGAAGAGGTAAGACTCTGTAAGGGCAGACCTGGATGAAGACTGATCCTGAGTTTGCCGAAGCTGAGTCCTGTCTAACCCAAGTAATTTTGCTCTCATAATAAGTTGGATTTCTTTGACAATTACCTGGGCCGGTTTAGAAGTGGAAGTATGGAGCCTAGAATTTCTTTCTTTCCACAAGAAGTACACCACTGATTGGAAAACAAGATTGCAAATAACCTTAAGCTCCCTATTGCGAAAAGAGGATTGAACCCACACAACAAGATCTTCAAGCAATAATGGAGGCGAGAGGTCACTGTGGGTGAAGAGGGAATTGAGGACCTCCACAGAAAATACACAACCGAAAAAGAGATGGGTTCTACACTCAACAGAAGATCCACACAACAAGCACTCGGCAGGAACATTGAGACCCCAACTTCTAAGCCGGTCACGCGAAGGCAACCTATCCCTTAACACCACCCAAAGCAAAAAAGAATGCTTGGGAATTCTAACATTTGGCCAAGCTGCTTTAAACCAACTTACCACAGGTGGAGATGGATGAAGCGATAACCAAGTCTTCGAATTTGAGAAGATGCCGGGAGATGATCCTGCTGTGTTCCTCCAAAGGAAAAAATCATGATCCTGAGATAAAGATGCAGGAAGGCTTGATGGAAGACAAGCACGAAGAATAGATAAAATTGGATGCCTCCTTCTAGATAAAATCCACCCACCATCAGCACAAGCTTCACTAACTGATGACGAAGAATAGATAAAATTGGATGCCTCCTTTTAAACAATAAGTTCCTTTCCAAATGAACGACATTACATCAGTTATCATATACACTATAACCTAAAATATTGAGTCGTTAACTAAAAATACTGAGCCAACTTCTTAGTTTTATTTATTTATTTTTTTTTGGGTGAAAGGCAAACTTCTTAGTTTCATAAGATGATTTAGATTTTATAAATTTATGCTTCATTTATGCATCACTAATATTAATATTTATCATTGGTGAAGTGAAAGATAGTTGAGAAATCTATGGATTACACAAATGTGATAATTCATTTGTTGTATCTAAAAATTATAAAGTTTAGACATCATTGTGATCTCCAGATATACTTTAAAAAAACGATTGGCGTCATCAATTATGGGAATACATCATACATAGACTCTCACATCTTCATACGAAAATAATATATTAAAATAGAGTGCTACTGAAAATAAATATATTCGTATCCTCGATAACTTTTAAACTTTAGAATTTTGTGGATAACTATTCCCTGTTTCCAAACAGTTGAATTTTGTTCAATTAAAAATTCATTTAATTAATATGATTCAATTAAAGATTAATTTATTTAATTAATTATGTATATTAATTTTAATTCGTAATAAAAAATTCAGATTATGCCATAATTAAATTAAATATTTAAAATTATAAATAAAATCGATTATTCCAAAAATATGTAAATTAAATATTTCAAAAATAATTTAAATTTTTATTATTATTTTGTTACGAAAATAGTATTAGTTATTTTGAATTTTTGAATTTCGATTATGCCAAATAATTTAATAATCAACATTTTTTGAATGATACAAATTCAAAATTAAAAATTTTCATTGAAAGATAATATTAAATTTTGAATTTAATGTAGATTTTTTGAGATTTCATCAACAATTACAAACAAAATAGTCCGAATTAATAACAAAACTAGATTCTAAACTTGTGCATCCGCACATGAATTTTTTTTTGTTTATCAAATTTTGTAATATAATGTGTATTTTTGTGTTTAAGTATATTTTTGTATATTTAATTTTTTTCACATAAGACACATAATTATTTTGGTGTTTAGATATAATTTATTTTTTATAATCCGTCTTAAACCGGGAGTTCAATATGAAAAGTAACGGGAATTCATTATGTTGAAATAATTTTTTTCTAATCCGCCCTAGAACAGTGGTAAGTTTTAAATTTTGTTTTCTGATGTTTAGTTTTATTTTTCGACAAAATGTATTTGTGGATGTAAAAGTTTGAGATGTGTTAACAATTTTATTTTTGGTATAATTAATGAATATAGATAAAACTGTCAATTTGTAATAATTTCTCTACTTAACCCGTTTTGCAGTGAACTAAAAAATTATTCGGGCTAACCCGCAAATACTTACAATCTTGAAAACATAACTTTAATATGCACTGTTAAATGACTATACTTTTTGTGGTTAGTTTACGAACTCATTACAAAAAATAGTTTTTAAGTGGGATTAACTTTTTATAAAATTAGTCAAATATTTTTCAATTTTTGTTTTGATATATATTCAAANTTTAAATTTATATTATTAAAAATAATTAAAAAATTAAATATTAAATAACTTTTTTGATACAAAATATATATATTTTCAATATTCTAATCAATAATTTTAAAAGTCTATTATATCATTTTCTATTTCAATTATTTTTTGTTATTTGTAATGGCATTTCATGTAATAACTTACACAACAAAATTTATTTTTTAAAATGTCTTCTTAAATAATATTATTGAGATATGACCTCTAGCATTTGTAGAAATAAATCTGACTAAAGCTATCAATAAAAAAATTCACAGTAAAATTTTGAAATACTATTACAAAAATTATATATAAAGTTGTAATTAAAATAAACCTCCAAAAAATTCTATAGAAGATAATTGGTTGATTCGTGATTTTCTTATAAGATGATAACTATGATTTAATCCGCGCTAATTATCGCGCGGGATAATTTTTTTAAAAGAAATTGTTAAAAAATTTAAGGAAATTATTTTTATCTGAATTTTCCAATATGAATAACTAATGATATAGATAAATCTGTCAATTTGTAATAATTTGTCTATTTAACCCGTTTTGCAGTGAACTAAAATATTATTTGTGCTAACCCCAAAAACTTATAATCTTGAAAACATAACTTTAATATGCACCGTTAAATGACTCTGTTTTTTTGGTTAGTCTACAAACTCTTAAAAAAAATAGTTTTCTTGGGTCTAACTTTTTATAAAATTAGTAAAATATTTTTCAACTTTTGTTTTGATATATATTCAATTAAAATATAATAAATTATAGTGAAAAATATAGCAAGATTTTGAATAGATTTTTTTCTTGTATCCTCTATATATGGATTGATTATTATTTAAAATATATAGTATTAAAAATAATTAAATAATAAATAATTTTTTTAATGCAAAATATATATTTTCTATATTTTAATCAATAATTTTAAAATACTATTATATCTTTTCTTATTTTAATTATTATTTGTTATTTGTAATGATATTTCATGTAATAATTTATAAAACACAATTTATTTACAAAAATGTTTTCTTAGAGATTGGCAGACAGGGAAATTACAGAAAATTTGTGGGATCGTATGGAAAAAACAAGGTAAAGCATAAATAATTTTACAGGCCGACAAATTGTAGCCGTCAGATTCTTTGTTAATCATTTGAGACCGTCCGTTTTTTAAGTGGGTTAAAAATTGACATAAATGGAAAAGTCACGCCACGCGGATTGAGAAATATCCCAAAATTCGATTGAGAAATGCAAACATTTGCTCCAGGAAGAAGAGTCAGAGTCTGCCTCAACCTCATCATCGTCGTCGTCCTCGCTCTGATCGTCATGGCTGAATCTACCGGAGAATCAACGTCCGAAGGGAAGGTTCACATCATCTACACCGAGAAGCCTACCGGCGAGGAACCCAAGGACTATCATCTCCGTACCCTTTCCTCCGCTCTCGGCAGGTAAATTTCTCTGAGACCATTCGCTCTCGATTTCCATGAGAATTTTGGAGTGGTGTTGTCTTGGATGAGATGATTTTCGTGTGTGATCGCTTTGATTTAGGGTTTGTTTCCCTGGAATGGGGGATTTTCCTTTCCTTCGTTCGTTCATTCAAAGAGGATATTTGTTGTTCGATTGTGGATTCTCTCTCTATGATAATCGTTTAGGGTTTTTTTTTATGCAAAATCGATTTGTTGGTGGATGGATGCGTATAAGAAACGATAATGGATTCTGCTAATTACAGTGAGGAAGCTGCAAAGGAGGCGCTGATTTACAGTTACAAGGAAGCTGCTTCTGGTTTTTCAGCTAAGCTCACACCTGAGCAAGTCGCCGAGATATCCAGTACGTTTTTTTTATCAGAATCTAGTAGCCTCTCTATTTGGATTTGAAATGTGAAAATACAATGTTAGCTGGGTTAACTTCTCTTATCTGGTTGTGAACTTTTCATCAAATCCAGTTGATGTAAATATATACCATTTGCTTAAACTTTATGATACTTCAATGTGAGATTTCAAACCCAGTAGAAATATAGTCATGAATGCGCGATTTTGAGTACCTAGGCTCGGAAAAGAAGATCAAGGTCTTAAACCTATGATTTTATATCCTTGCTCTGTTTTTCTTATATGATTTTTTGGGTGCTGCAGAACAACCAGGTGTGATTCAAGTTGTGCCGAGCCAGACCTACCAGTTGCACAAACCTGGTGCTGGTTTCAAGTTTACCTAACTTTGACTTTCTGTATCCAACTTCTTCTCAACTTTTAAATCTGTTGCTTTACAGAGACTAGCTTCTTGGTTGTAATGTTGTGGCTTTGAACTAAGATAATGTCATGGATTTGCTTTGATTCGAGTTGTTATGTGTTGTTGAGATTTGAGAATCAAGTTTGTTTTCTACTTCTTTTCATATGCATTATTAATTCTTTTCATACATAAGGGTAACAAAAGAATGTATTGCTTCTGTGTAGTTTCTCCTCAATATCGATATACTCTCAAATGGAAAAACAAAACTTCCAAAAGAGAAGCACAACAAAACTTCCAACAAGTGCCAAGTGCCAAGAACAAAAAAGGGTCTACGATTTATATTTCCCCATCGAAATTTTCATATAATAACACATTTACACAAAGTTAAGTCCTAATGCTATTTCTCCATCATTTGAAAGTTCGAAACTTATTTTCCCACTAAATCAAAGTTTCTAAACTTATTTATCCATCAAATAAAAGTTCGAAACCAATTAACACATGGACCACAATTAATTTTGGTTTAACGTATACCAATTCAGTTTTAATCAAATAAACTTGTAACGTAAACTGAATTAGCAGGAATTAGCTTGTAACGTAATCAAAGCTCTCATGTCCAAAGGATTGCTCGGAAAGGGAAGTGAACTCCCTCCAGTGTCGTCTGTTTTGTCGACTACCGATCAGACGTTGTTAGACATGTATGTGAGGAAGCACGATGAGTGGCTGAGTTGATGTCTATATTCACGGAAAAGACGAGAAAAAAAAAACAGAAAAAGCTTCTGAACGAGATAGAGGGTTCGTACTCTATAAAATCATGAATTTCTGTAAAGTTTGTGCTTAAACCCGGATTTCAGATATTAGTTCTAAGCGATGATGATCCTAGGAGCAGATGATTCACAATTCTACGCGATTGGTCATTAATCACCCTTGATTTCTCTTGTTTAAAAGCGTTCCATTTTTCCTTGTGGATTTATCTAAAATATATCTTCTGTCTCTGTTTTTGTTTTCTTCTGTTTCTTCAATTGGTTTCTATGTTTCTTCCACGACCATGTCGTTAGCTGTTAGTTACGTGACATTTTGTTGAAATCAAAAAGAAGGGAAGAGACAAATAGTGAAAGCCTCTGAACGGAACAGAGAGACTTTGTCTTCCATTTTCATTTAGGGAAGAAAGCGAAGCTATAGTCTCCTTTAGCTCTTCTCCTTTCGCATTTTACAAAGATTCAATAAAAGAAGCATGCCACGAAAACGATCTCATTTTTCTTTCGATCTAGGTTCAATAAAGCGAGCCGAGGAAAGCACATGTACCGTCGATAGTTTTGTTGATCGGATAATGAAATAGTATCATCGTAGTCAACCAATTATAATAGGAAATTATAATAGGTTTCTATTATAATTGGTTGACTACGATGATAATAGGAAACCTTATAATTGGTTGACTACGATGATAATAGGAAACCTTAGACCATTATAATTTCCTATTATTATTCTAAATATTAGAATTGGTTGACTACGATGATAATAGGAAACATTAGACAAAAAAAAATATAATATAATAGGAAACATTAGACAAAAAAAATAAATATAATATAATAGAAAACCAGTCAAATCTTTTTTATTTTTTTATTATTATTTTGGGCCACAACAAGCCGGCCCAATAGCCAAATACCCCACACATTAAAGATATGTGAAGTCGAACTCGACACCGGTATGATGACAGTAGAGATGTGGCAACCAGTGACACACTTGCTCATTCTTGGAAACCAGTAAAATCTTTTGTTGACAAAAAAAAAGAACTATTCAAATGTAATTCTAAATGGTAAGTGTTAATTATGAAAAATCCAAATTGATACTTTTTTATTTACAAAAAAAAATACTTTCCATCTAGTTAAGATACATTATTTTTTTTTACCTAAACTACACATTAATGGTAGCCATTAGCCAAAAAAAATAAATATAATAGGAACTAGATTTTGTTTTTTTTTTTCTTGGCCAAAACCAAAAGGGAATGGATTATTCTTTTTATTGATTCTTTTTATTTTTAGAATATACTTTCTATCAATTTAAAATACGTTACCTTATTTGTAAAAATCTTATTTGTCAGAGTATATAAAATGCATTAACAAAATTGCCATGTACATGCTTCAAGGCACAATATATATAGGCATCCGAACAACCATGTAAAGTTGCGAAATCTTTATTAAAACTTAATTCATAAGACTAAAGGCATGGCGGCATCAAAAACAACAATCTTCATCATTTTCGTTCTTTATCTCTCATGTTAGTTTCTCTCTATATATTGATTTAATCCATTTAAAAGACGACTAAAAAAAGTGATATACGGATATATATGTGTTTGCAATTTGTAGGCACATTGTTGGTGAATCTCTCTGGAGTTCAAGCCCGCTATTGGTGGTCATGCGAGGAGGCAAAAGACTGTATTGTGTTGTGCCAAGGTTTCGTTTCGGGATGTGTGAATAATAAGTGCATTTGTCAACGGCTAAAAGCCGAGATTGAGCCGACCAAGACAATAAGGTGCAAAACGGACCGTGATTGTCCCGATTCTCGTGAATGCCCTAAAGACTACTATTACTCTTGTCTTCATGGAGAATGTACTTGTATATCAGTATAACTTAATCGATTAAAAAAGGAAAAATTCCATAAAAATATCCCAATTTTAGTCCGATAAGCTTTTTAATACCTGAACTATTTTTGTACCTAGTAAAATACCCAAATTATTTGTTTTGCCCATTTTAAATATTCAACTACGAACCATGTGCTCATTTTACAACCCCACGTTAACAGATATATACGGGTCTATACACAGTTTGATACAGTATTTATATTTAATAATAAAATATTAATAAAAAAAAAAAATTTCGAAAAATCCCCAAAAATTTGAAAAAATCCGCAAAAAAATCGAACAAAATCCAAAAAAATTAGAAAGTTAAGAAAAAATATTTTTTAAAAAAAAAATATATATATATATATACTATATTTTAGCTTTTGAATTTTTGAACTAAAATGTTCTAAAAACTCAAAAAATACAAAAATCCAAACAAATTCTTAAAATTTTATAAAAATTCAAAAATCCATGAATAACACATCACAATTAAAAACAACCTTAATAAATAATCCCTCTGTTTCAAAATATTAGTTGTTTTGACTAAAAACACAAATATTAATAAATTATTTGTTATTTAAAAAATAACTATTTAATATTTAATTTAAAACAACTAAACCAATCATAAAAAAGACTGCAAAATACAAATGGTCATAAAACACTAAACACATTTAAATTTTGCATTGAAAAGTGAGAACATCCTATATTTTAAAACAAAATAAAAACTCTAAAACATCTTATATTATGAAACAGAGGGAGTATTATTGGTCTTCGTTAGACTTCATAAAATAATCATGTTTTGCCGGAAATAAACATGGAGTATTCCGGAAATAAATATTATTGATCTTTGTTAGTTTCTACAAATAAATATTATTGGTTATTATTATTTTTGGTTGATCATATGTTTTACATTTTAAATTGATACTTTTAAATCCAAATTGATACTTTTAAATCTGTTGCTTTACAGAGACTAGCTTCTTGTTGTAATGTTGTGGCTTTGAACTAAGATAATGTCATGGATTTGCTTTGATTCGAGTTGTTGTGTTGTCGAGAATTGAGAATCAGGTTTGTTTTCTACTTCTTTTCATATGCATTATTAATTCTTTTCATACATAAGGGTAACAAAATAATGTATTGCTTCTGTGTAGTTTCTCCTCAACATCTACTCTCAAATGGAAAAACAAAACTTCCAAAAGAGAAACACAAAACTTCCAACAAGTGCCAAGTAAACGAATCGTTTTGTTCTGTTGTGTCCCTCTAACAAGTTAAGTGTATTCTTCTTGTCCACTGTAAGGCTAAGGTTAAGCCTGTGTATTGTAAAGGTACTTCTCCTTTGGTTATTCGTATATCTTCTTTCTTTTCAATATTGTTGGAAGTATGGAGATAAACCCGATGAGGAAAAGCACCGACAATGTCTTGAAATCATACAGATCCTTCACCGATTTGAGATCTCCAATGGCGAGGCCAGCCTGCAATAATAAAAAGAAACTCTGATTAGATGCCAACAAAGAAATGAAACACACGAAATCTTGGAAATATTATAGACATGGAGAGAATGAGCAAGAGGGCTTTACTCTGACGGTTATATAAGCTGCCGGTATGAGACCAACCAATGTCGCCAAAAAGAAGACATGGAAAGGTACGTCGACAATGGGAGAAGCCAGATTGATAAACAGATTTGGCAGTGTTGGTGTTATCCTCAGAAACAACATATAGTTCAGAAGCTTATCTCTACGCTTACCAATCTGAATATTGTAAAACCACAAACTAATCAGTACCACCACCAAGTGAAGAATTCTCATAAGGCTATTGAGCAGTTTACCTCTGCCTGAAAGAATCTTAATTTGTCAGGCCATAGCCAAGTAATCAGTGGCCGGCCGATCAACTTAGACAAAAAGAAACACGAAGAAGCTCCTGCGGTTGCGTTGAGAACAACCAAGAAAACACCTTTGATAACCCCAAAGAGAGCTCCAGCTAAAAGTGACATGAAGATGGTCCCTGGAATCATGAAGGTCTGCATGAAAATGTAGGTCGCACAGTACCCTAAAACAAACTGCGCCGGGTACTCATTCGCATAGTTTGCTAGATTGTCTCTGTAACAAAACAAGATTGCAGATTTGTCAACTAATTGAAATCATAAGCGTAATGCCCAAATCCAGTCATGACTATTATCAAAAGTATCACGAAGCTCACAAATTGAATCCTAATCAGTGAATCCTCCGATTACGCTACACAAATGGAATCGTAAGCATATGTGAAGGGGAAAGAAGAAAATTCACTTGAGCAAGCGGAGATCAGCGATGCTTCTTGGAAGCTTGAGCTTGCCAAATTCTGCAGCAGGCATGGTCATGTAGATGCAGCAGAGTCCGGAGGAGAAAACAAGGAAGACACCGAGAGACACCGCGAGTTCCCACCGGCTAAGAGGGTATCGATCGAGTTTAGATCGCTTTCCCGATGGCGAGTCATCATCGTCCGATATCGCTCCAAGCTCTTCGTCCCTGGTTAGATTCCGTGTCGGAGCCATCACCAAATGCAACAAAAAAACCGCGGAATTTCCACGATTCGATTGCGGTGGGATCTTAATTCACCCTAAAACGATCTCGAGGATTCGTTGGTTTATCGGAAAACGAATCTGAGGGGATTAGATCTGAGTGATGAACAGATTTTTTTGAATGGCGTTTCAATCTCTCTCACTCATGAAGCGTAGATACCAAAAGAAATCAATCAGGTTATTTTGTTGTTCTTCAGATTAACGTAGAAGAAGAAGAAGAAGAAAAAGAAAAAGAAAAAGCAAAACGAAGATGGAAAATATTTTTAATGGAAAACGTGTCTTTTTTTTTTTTTTTTCTTTCCCATCTTC
>PKML01052542.1:91672-104591 GCA_002933935.1 Eutrema yunnanense | reverse complement strand
CATCGATGTGATTAATACCAAGAACCTTCTAGATTCTTTCCCATACAATATCATGATAAGGAACCACCTTTTTCACACTTTCTGGTATTATTTCTCTCCCCCAGACTTATTTCTCATTATGTTTCTTGCATATACAAATTAATGTTCGAGACGCGAGTATTGATGGTGTTTGCCACCGAATCCCCGGTTCTTCCCTCAAAAGTAATGAAAGGTGTAGGCGAATAATGGTATCACAGGAAATTTTCATAACCTCGCTTTCACCTTTGTGTGATCATCTCCTTTGAAGTATAATAATGGGATCGTTGGAAATTTTCTTAACCCTCTACTTAGAAGAAAATTATTTCATCTTTTAATGCATCTTATTAACTTGTAACAGGGAGAGAAATACCATTATTTTAAACACGTGGGTTCTTTTGTCAGATACGAATGAGGAATCAAGCTCTATGGACACTAACCACATCGATGAAGTGCAAACATTTGGCTCAGGCTTTAAAGAACTTTGCAGGAAACATAAGTGTCTTCTAGTTAACTGGTCAGCCTTGGGATTTTTCATTAGTCGATCTAGAACTGATTCTGTAACAATGGTCACTTAGAAGCAAGGTCAGATCAATAGATTCAAGAAAAAGATCACAGTCTGAAACAAAGTTTTGACTCAATAAAACAAATTTTGAAAAATGACTGACTCTAAGAAAAACAAAAACAATGTTAGCGACTACCTCCCCTAGACTTGAACAACACTGTCCCCAATGTTATCTAGCCTAGAGTCAGTAAAAGAAAACAAAAGAATAGAATAGAAAAGGGAAAAACAAGAAGTTACCGTACTGGAACACTGAGTATCGACCGACACACAACCTGGTATCGAGCGATACCAGGCTTAAGTTGACACGATGAACCTTTCTGATTCGCGTAGGGTGTCGACCGATACCGTACTTCAACCAACAAGGGTATGTTCCAAGGAACCAATTCCAAGGAAACCAAAGTGGCTTTCAACCCAAAGCTCCACCCGGTTTTCAAGGGCAACAACAAGGGTTTGCACCCCAAGGTCAAGCACCTACGTCTACACCGCAAGAGCTCGACTTGGCCTCCATGTTCCAACAACTCATCAAGGGCCAAGCGGAAACCACTAACAAGGTCATTTGCTCTTACAACGATCTTAATAGCAAAGTTGAGGCATTGAGCTCAAGGGTGATATCAATAGAGCAACGGAGTGCCGCCCCCTCTTCACAACATCCTCAAAGCTCTTCCAATGGGAAAGCAATACTAACCTCTAAAGATTCTTGCAACACCTTTTCCACCATTAAGGAGCAAGATCACATAATTGAGGAGTTCCTCGGGTTAGTCTCTAGCCTCAACGAGGACATTGAGGAACAAGGTGGGGAGGTGACCCTTGGGAGTGAGAGTGATATGATGTTGGTTGGAGAAATGAGTAACAAGGTTGAGAAGTCCATCAAGGACTTGGTTAAAGTGAAAAACGTGGAGATACTTGTTGAGTCAAAGAGAGAGACTCCACCTCCATATAAGCCTCCACCTCCATATGAGCCTCCACTTCCATATCCCGGTCGTTTCCTCAACAAGGCACAAGAGAAAGCGCCTCCAAGCACAACAAGGATCGAGCCTAAGACTCTCCCAAAGCTTGGAAACCCCGGGAAATTCTCAATATCTTGCAAACTTGGACCCTTGGAAGTTGATGATGCTTTGTGTGACTCGGGCTCAACCGTTAATGTCATGACTTGGGAGATGGCCAAAAGTCTTGGGATAAATAAGTTGAACGATTACCCCTCCACCATCACTTTTGGAGACTCCTATACAAAGAAACCTCTTGGCTTGGTTGAAGACTTTTCTCTCATAATTGGAAAGTGTCTTGTACCAACGGACTTCGTTGTGATGGAGATGGCACCAAACATAAAACTTCCTCTACTCCTCGGGACTCCATTCCTCAACACAACCGGTGCAAGCTTGGACTTCATAAACAAGAGGGTTGTTCTTAAGAACGTGGATGACAAGAAGTTCTACACAATGATGCCTTCTCCCACCGCTATATGTGGGACTATTATTTGTGCAAACAATGAAGCCCAAGCCCGGAAGGTTGAGTATGTGGGCGTATGTGAGACGGTGAGTATTGAAAGGGTTAAAGAAGCCCTAGCTCTAGATGGAAGTTGTTTGTATTCCCTCTTTCACACCACAACGGAGAGTGAGGGTGAAAGTGCTAAGGTTGATGAGAAGAGGACAAAGTCTAGGTCCGAGAAGAGGAAACCGGGAATACTCAAGGGGATTGGACCCTTGCTAGACCAACCTTCGATCGTGACTCTCATCCCATGGAAACATGAAGAAGGGATGATTGAGTATAAGGTCAAATGTAGAGGACGCCCCAAGCCTTTTGCCAAGGCCATAGCAACCCTCACACCGGAGGTTATGGAGCCAAATCAAACCGGTCTTCAAAGCTTAATGGATAAAGTTTTCAAACTCGAGCTTACCGATCCGCCAAGGAGTTCTTTCACTCCTACACTACCCGCCTAAAAGGGTAACAAACGTCGAACTTAGTGACGTTAAACAAAGTACTCTTGGGAGATACCCCAAGCTTATCCTTGTACATATTTCCTTTTATGCTTTTCTTTCGTTATTAGTTCCTTTTGATGGGTTTTCTTAAGTGCGAGTAGGTTTTCAAAGGCCATATGGGCATGAACTTATGGACTAAAGTGCTTAGGATGAGGTGATGGAATATGGCGTCCCTTGATACCTCTAGTTTCCTCCATCATTTTCCAAGGTAACTCCAAAACCTTTGTACATAGCATTTAGAATCATATCTTCTTTCTTTCTTTCATGCATTGTTTAGCTCTCTCTTAAGCTTCTATTACACAAGGGACTGTGTAATTTAAGTTTGGGGGAGGGTTTGTGTGTTATCTAACATCGTTTTGATGTTCTTATTTTGATATTTTGCATCTTGAGTCTCATGCATATCATGCATTCTCAATAAATTTTGAATTTTTAGAACATTTAGGATTGCATATTCACTTGTAGGTGGTGTCTAGTTTGCATTTTAGCTTGCATTTGCATAAGCATGGAGTAATGATAACCTTGAAATTAGCTTAACTAGCAATTGATTCAACGCCCGAGTTATTAGTTGTTTGATGTATTAAAGTTGAATCTGAAATCAAGGACGAACCATTTGTTAGAGCGCATGCATCATTGCCTTTCTTTGATTGAAGCAAGCTTGAATTGAATCTAGCCTCATCTAAGTGATAACCATCATTTGACATGTAATTATTGTGCTTATGCAAACTTAAATGAACTCGTAGATCACATATACATATTTGGACATTCTTATTCCTTTTACCACTCTTGCTTGTCCAAATAGCCAAATCCCATCTTTGGATTGGTTTCCCTACCATGACAATTACCTCCTTTCTAGCCAATAGTCCTTCGTGTGTGTCTTGTGAGGCCTTATTTGGAATGAACTTGACAAAAAGTGTTAGGTTTAGGGCGACAAGGAAGCACTCTTGTGTAGACTTAGCTCCATCATCAATGAGCTAATCTAGGAATAGGCTAGTTAGGATGGCGGTTCTTGATTCAAGTTTGGGGGAAACGGGTTTAGACTTAGTAAATGGCATGATTGGAATGGATTGTGGAATGGAAGGAATGACAAGGAGTATGAAAAAGGGGATCGAATATGTGGAGTGGTTTGTGCAAAGATCGTTCTAGCTCTAAGTTTAAAATAGCTTCAAAGGATACAAAGAAAAAGAAGAAGGCCAAAAGACCAAAGCATCAAAAGAATGAGAAGAGGCGGTAACCAAAAAGAAGAAAAGAAGAGCTAGCTAACACCAAAGAAGCACCAAACCATGAAGAACAAGGAAGAAGAAGTGATCCCCAATTGAGAAGAAAGTGAAGTGGAGAGACAAGGAAGATGTGCGGGTTTCAAAAAGGCGAAATACCTCATGATAAAAGGGTAGCTTAAGATTATGGGCACAACGGGTTAGAGGCTTTAAGGTTAGAAACACTCTAGGCATTCGGGTAGACGAGAGTTTTTCCTTGTATGCATAGATTGCCTTTTACCTTTAGCATTTTGTCAAAGTTTGCTCGTTCATTGAGAGATCCTTGTATTTGATTGCCCTTACGTATTGATGAGATCATTTTCATCTCATAACCGGTCCTTTAGCCAAGCGGTTTCATTTGATTTTGCATAAGCACCATTCACGGATAAAACCATTAATCAATGTTAAGAGGCTAGAGAATAGAATGGTTTGTGTAGGTTGAAGTTTGGCTTGTTGCATGTTGAGAAGGAAATGGCTATCTCCTTTTGAGTAGACAACTTTGGTACATCCTAGAACTAGCAACTTGGACGTTGAGTGCGATTGTTTCTTGTGCTTCTTATAGGTTCGAACTCCACTTTCATTACATTGCATCTCTCATTCTTGATCTTGTTTGCTTGAGGACAAGCAAGGGTTTAAGTTTGGGGGAATTGATATGTGCATATTCTACATGTATTTAGAACGCATTTCATATAGATTTAAGATCATTTACTTGGATCTTCATTGCATATCATACTTGTTTTGTTTCATTTATAGTTTTAGGGTTCTCATACTAGGTCCTAGAGTGTCTTGCATGTTTTGGAGTCCTTTTCAGGTGTTAAACGAGGAGATTCGTCACCCGAGGAAAGGAGACAGAGATCACACCGAGCATCGATCGATACCAGGTGTGGAACTCGGTATCGATCGACACCGAGGGGCAATATCGATGCCACTGCTCGGTGTCACAGCTCGGTACTGCAGCAGGGAGAACCCGGGGGAAATGGCCTTAACACGGAGCAATGATACCGAGGAGTGACCTCGGTATCGACTCAAGCAGCATCGATCGATACCAGGATCAGCACTAGGTATCGATCGACACCGAGTGGCAATACCGATGCTCCTGCTCGGTACCCTAGCTCGGTATTGCCACAGGAGGAATCCCGGGGGAATTGGCCCTTAATACGGAGCTATGATACCGAGGACTGACCTCGGTATCACTGGAGAACAAGCCTGGTGCGTCCTAGGTATCGATCGATACCGAGGGTATCGATCGATACCAAGCCCTTTTTACCCATTTAAACCGGGTCGGTACCCGGTTTGTTCCGGGTCGACCCGGTTCGTTTCTGTAAAGTATTTAAGCCCAAAAACCTAATCTTTGAGGGCTAAGTCTTTTTCTAAGCAAAAACCTCTCTAAGAGTGATTTGTAAGAGATTGATCCTTTATTTTATATGCAATTTGAGTATTATTTCTTGATTTGATCCATCTAACTTCTACTTTCTAATCATTTAATCATCATGATCATGAGCTTTAACACTTCTTTCCTTGGATTTGTTAGACCCATGATGGTTAGTGAGTAGTCTTAAGGATCTTGGGATGAGGTTGATTAGGGGGATCTAGGGTTTGATTAGTGGTGTTTAGGATTAGATAATCTTATATTCCTTCTTGTCTAGAGTCCCTAATGCTAGATCTAGCTTGAAAGAGTGGGTCTAGATCATTAGGCATTTCATGAACACCAAGTGTTTGATGAAATGCCAAGACCAAACTAGACAAGAGATTTATGTTCCTAACCTAAGACATTAGTTGTTTAGGGTGTATCTTTGGTTGATCTTGTTATAATTCTTAATGCTTGATAATTGATAATCCACAAATGATGATTTGCTAATGGGTTTGATAATTAGCATAGTGATTAGTTGCTTGAAAGAGAACTAATCTAGATTAGAGATCTATTGCCTAGGGATTAGCTTCTTGAGTAATTGAACACCACTAATTGAGCTTGGATCACCCTATATCAATAACCTTATCTCTTGTTCCGCTTTTATTATTTGGATTACATCTTGTTTAGTTGTTTACTTGCTTAAATTCGGTTACTTAATCAAAAACCACCTTTAATTAGCTTAACTTACATAATTTCCTTGCATTCTTAGTGATTAGGATAAATCCCGATAAGGTTCGATAACCTCTTATGCTACAATTGCATTTAGAGAATTGACTCTAGAGATACCAAAATATCTTGTATCACCTACGGCAAAGAAAAGATTTATGAGCTTCAACAGGCATTAGAAGAGGCCCAAAATGACGATAATAGAACCCAAGAGGAATTAACAGAAATTACCAGAAAATTAATAGAAGCATATCGGGATGAGCAGTACTTCTGGCAACAGAAAAGTCGAACTTTATGGCTAACGGTGGGGGATAAAAACTCAAACTTTTACCATGCGCAAGTAATGCAAAGGAGGGCAAGGAATCAGATTGTCGGGTTACACAATGCAGCAGGCTTGTGGGTCACATCAGAAAAAGAGGTGGAACAAGTGGCGGTAAACTATTTCTGTAACGCCCGCGTTCCGGAGAGATTAATTATTTGGGTAAAATAATTAATTTCGGGTTTGTTCCGGACAGTATCGATCGATACCAGGGCAGTATCGATCGATACCAGCCGGGATTTCTCTTTATATTCTTATTTCTCTTCTCTTCTTGCGCGTGGAAACCATTCTTTTGGTAAAGTAAAGTCTTGGTCGCGAGAGAGAGAGAGAGAGAGAGAGAGAAGGAGAGCGTGAGAGAATGTGAAGCTTGGTGAAGCTTGGATCTTGCGAGATCGAGAGAGATTCGAGCTTGGGAGAAGCTTGAAGAAGAGTTTGGAGGAGTTGGTCGAGAGTGAGTTCGTGAGAAGTGAGGAAGGTCTTCTAGAGCTCGATCCGTCCGATTTAAGGTGAGTTGGGACCAAAGGTTAGCGATTAAGCTTGTGTGGTGCTTGTTTAAGCTTGATTGGTGATTTTCGTGGTTGGTCTTGGCGATTTCTGGGTTTAGATTTCGCGTAAGGTTGTGATTTGCAGGTGGGTATCGATCGATACCATGGGTGTATCGATCGATACTAGGCTCTTGTCGGTGGACTCGAGTTGTGTGGGCATCGATCGATACCAGGGGTCTATCGATCGATACCAGCCGTGCCTGTGGGCACGTGTGGTGTGGGCATCGATCGATACCAGGGGGTGTATCGATCGATACCGGTTGTTTGCCTGTGGGCATGTGGTTTGGGTATCGATCGATACCAAGGAGGTATCGATCGATACTGGTTGTTGGTTGTGGAAAGTGTGTTGTGTGTTCACCTTTCGGGTTTTGGTGTCTAGCTTTTCTTGGGATAGAATTGCTAGGCGTTGGTATAGTTTTCCATGGAGTTGAATTCTATTGATATTGTTCTTGATAATTGCTGTTTGTGCTTATTGTTTAACCTGTTGTTGGGATGAGCATCTCACTCAGCATTTGGCGAGCCAAATGTTGATGCATCACTTTTGTCGATGCAGGTAAAGATAAGGTGTGATCGTGGAATCGAGGCAGTGAAGAGGGGATGATTAGGACCCGGGGTTTGTTGTGTTGTGTTGTTGCTTTTACTGTTTTAGAACTGTTGGCTTGTGTAAGCTGTAGAACTTGGATTGTTCTTGTAATTGTACTGTGTTTGTATTATTTTCCGCGTTGTTTAATTATGACTGTATTTATGTTTAAAAAAAAAAAAAAAATTGCGGTCGTTTCAATTTGGTATNAAAAAAAAAAAAAAAAAAAAAGTGCGGTCGTTTCAATTTCGATGATTTATTTTCCACTGCGTCCCCGACCGACTTTGAGGAGGCTCTGGACGAAATTAAGCCTATAGTCTCAGAGTTGAATAATGACAAACTCACGGCAATGGCTACCGAAGAAGAAGTACGGTCGGCACTCTTTATGATGCACCCCGAAAAAACCTCGGGCCCGGACGGAATGACAGCACTCTTTTTCCAACGTTCTTGGCATATAGTAAAGGCAGATTTAGTAGAGTTGGTGAACGGTTTCTTAGAGACGGGTGTTTTTGACCACCAGCTGAATATGACAAATATTTGTCTAATCCCGAAGACGGAAAGACCAAGCCGGATGACGGACTTAAGACCTATAAGTCTTTGTAATGTAGGATATAATATTATTTCGAAGGTTTTATGTCAGAGGTTAAAGCGTCTACTCCCGCACCTCATTTCAAAGACTCAATCAGCCTTTGTGGCAGGAAGATTAATTTCATATAATATTATGATTGCTCAAGAAATGTTTCACGGTCTCCGGACTAACAAGTCATGTAAAAGTAAATCCATGGCGATTAAAACGGATATGAGCAAAGCATACGATCGTGTGGAATGGTCTTTTATTGAACATCTTCTGAGGAAGTTCGGTTTTTCAGAAAAATGGACTTCTTGGATGATGTGGTGCATTACATCAGTGGAATACAAAGTGCTAATCAATGGACAACCCAAGGGTCGGATAATCCCAAAAAGAGGGCTTCGTCAAGGGGACCCATTATCACCTTATCTATTCATACTTTGTACGGAGGTCTTAATAGCAAACATCCGAAAGGCAAAAAGAGAACAATTGCTAACGGGGTTAAAAGTTACGAGAGCAAGCCCATCGGTATCACATCTACTCTTCGCTGATGACAGTCTTTTCTTCTGTAAGGCTACCAATCAGGAATGCGAAACTATTTTACGTATCCTATAACAATACGGGTCAGTGTCGAGGCAGCAAATCAATTTTGGTAAATCTTCTTTACAATTCGGTCACACGGTTGATGTGATGGTACAAACTGAGATTCAGCAAACACTAGGTATTGCTACCATCGGCGGCATGGGCTCGTATCTAGGCCTTCCGGAGAGTCTCGGAGGTGCCAAGAGTAATATCTTTAACTTTGTAACAGAGCGGCAGCAAAATCGAATTAACGGATGGACATCAAGGTTTCTATCAAAAGGGGGAAAGGAGGTTTTAATCAAATCAGTGGTATCAGCAATGCCAACCTTCGTTATGTTGTGTTGTAGGTTACCCAAGTCCATAACCGCAAAATTAACTAGTGCGGCGGCACGGTTCTGGTGGAGCTCAAACGGAGATTCAAAAGGAATGCATTGGATAGCATGGAAGAAACTATGTCGAAGTAAATCGGAGGGAGGTTTGGGTTTTCGGGCGGTCGAGGACTTTAACACAGCACTATTGGCCAAACAATTATGGAGGTTAATGGATAAACTGGATTCTTTGTTTGCACGGGTTTTTAAGGGTCAATATTTTCGGAACACAGATCCTTTAGAACCCATTCGATCTTACTTTCCATCATATGGATGGAGGAGTATTATCTCAGCTAGATCTCTGGTCAACAAAGGGCTAATTAAAAGAGTTGGATCAGGCTGTTCTATTTCAGTATGGAACGACCCGTGGATACCATCTTCTCAGCCGAGGTCATCAACATGTAAAGGTTACAATTATTACCCAAATTTAATGGTCAATCACCTGATTGACCCAGTAACCCAGACGTGGAACACAACGTTATTGAACGCGATTATTGATCCAGCAGACGTGACGATCATTCGGGGTCTACATATAAGTAGCACATACAAACTAGACACCAATGGATGGCATTACACAACATCGGGAAGGTATACGGTGAAGTCGGATTATCAAATTGAACAATCAGAACTAAATATCGGTACCTCAAACTTCTTTGGTCCGAATGTGACGAAATTACAAGCACACACCTGGAAGTTGAAATGCTCCCCGAAATTAAGACACTTTATTTGGCAAGCTATATCGGGTTGTCTCGCGGTCTCCTCTAATTTGCGAAACAGAGGAATTAATTGTGATACACGATGTGCAAGGTGTGGATCGGAAAATGAAACTATCAATCATGCCCTTTTTGAATGTCCTCCGACATTACAAACATGGGCACTTTCAAAGATTCCAACACCTCCGGGTGTTTTCCCAATGTCATCGGTCTTTGCTAATTTTGATCATCTTTTTTGGCGGCTTACTCCAAATAATACGGATAATAGTTTTCCATGGATTGTGTGGTACATTTGGAAAGGGAGAAATGATAAGGTTTTTTCGAATGTGGACAGAGGTCCACAAGACATACTACAGCAGGCAGAAAGCGAGGCCATGTCCTGGGAAGCGGCACAGAACAATGACCCATATGTGATAATTCAAAACTTTACCCCTACTCTGGTAGATCTGATATATGACGGTTGGCGATGTAATGTTGATGGATCTTGGATGGAGACCAATAGTTTTTCTGGAATAGGCTGGTATTGTTATCAGGAAGGAGTCGAAGGAACCATAATGGGAGCGAGGAATCTGCGGAAAAGCATATCCCCCCCTACACGCAGAATTGGAAGCACTCATCTGGGCCATGCATTGTTTGCTAGCAAACCAGAAGACGGAAATATCTTTTGCAACAGACTGCTCCGAGTTGGTGAAGCCGGTGTCTACACCCGTGAAGAGTAAGGAGGCGTTTTCTTTCTTCTCAATCTCACTCATCCCACGCGCAAACAACACAATGGCAGACAAGCTAGCAAAAAGTGCTCGCGTCTACCCAGTGGATATTGATTATGTAAACTTGGTACCACCGATTTGGATTTCCGAATCGTTCTAGGTATTTAGGCTGTTGACAAAAAAAAAAGTTTAGGGAATTGTATATTTTTTTAACCCAAGTGAATACTAATAAAATAAATACTTCGAAATTGGGTTAGTTTTGTATACTCTGAAAGTTACTTCGAAATTAATAAAATGAAAGTTAGTTTTGTGAATTTAGAATTCTCTGAACTTATTAAAAAATATATTTCAAAATAGGTCCCTGTATTTTTATCTATTTTTACATAAATCGAATACTAATAAAATGTTCAGAATTTACTATTATTCATCTTCGATGATCCAATGTTGGTGAATACAAAATGAATCTAATTTTATTTGAAAAACGATTTAATTTCTATCACTAATTTACTATCAAAGTAATCGTAAATATATGGGTTAATGGGAACATTTGAGATAATATGGGCCGATTTGGAAAAGTATAAGAAATATGGGGTCGAGCGTCGATATAAACATTTAGAGAGAGAGAGAGAGAGAGAGAGATTATCTTGTAAAAAAAACATTACCCACTCCTCTAAAACCCTCGTCTTCTCCGATATCTCCCCTGATCGCCGGTGAGATTTCACTTTCAATTTCAAACACAAAGAATGTGATCTGGCGGACGTGGTAAACAATTTTTTAATCTAATGGTATTTTATTTTATTTGGTTTCGTAGTTAATTTAATTATCTCTATCAGCTTAAGATCTGTATATTTGTTTATTTTTGTTTTTAATTTAATTTATGATCATCTATGTGTTTATTTATTGGATAGAGAGAGAGAGAGAGAGAGAGAGAGAGATGCTTATTGTGTGTAAGATTATCTTGTAAAAAAAACATTACCAACTCCTCTAAAACCCTCGTCTTCTCTGATATCTCCCCTGATCACCGGTGAGATTTCACTTTCAATTTCAATCACAAAGAATGTGATCCGCGCGGACGTGGTAAACAATTTTTTAATCTAATGGTATTTTATTTTATTTGGTCTCGTAGTTAATTTAATTATCTCTATCAGCTTAAGATCTGTGTATTTGTTTATTTTTGTTTTTAATTTAATTTATGATCATCTATGTGTTTATTTATTGGATGGTACACATTTTTACCTCTTTTTTATTTGGTGATCAATTTTATGAAATTAGTTGGGTTTTTTAAAAGGAATATATTTACATTTTAAAGTTACATAATATTTTTTTTATTTTGTTTCATGTGAAATTATTATTTTTGGAGTGTTTCATGTATGTTTTTAACTCTATTGTGCAATATGTTTGTGATTCATAATTCTATTTTTCTTTTATTTTTTTGAAAACAATTTCCATATATAACTGGAGAGAAATATAGAAATTTAGCCAACACATAAGGCTATTGATAAGGGGTAAACCCATTACACCAATAATAGAATTAACAATTGATCAACTTTATTGATTTTAAATCTATTAATGGATTGCATGTCACAAAAATTTAGATTTAACAGTTTTTAGAATTTGCTTATTGAAGACAATGTGTTAGATTATGTATTTTGATAAAATAATGAATTAAATTACAACAATAATGAAAATTTAGCCAACACATAAGACTATTGATAAGGGGTAAGCCCTGTGAAATTCAATTTTATATAAGAAAAAAGTGTGTGACCAGCGAGTTTTTTTTTTTTAAGTATTATGATAGTTTAATTTATTTATGAGAACATTTTTATTAAAACAAACAATTGCTTGTAGATTGTAAACCTAATATTTTATTTGAAACTTAACTAATTGTTTATGAAATTTCCACCTCCATTAAAATGAAAATGTAAGTGATAGTTAATCACTTCAATATCTACGGTCAATCACTTCTATATTATTTACAAATAATCATGTTTGTTTGAAACTTTCATATCTTATGTATATTTAAAGACCAAATAAATCATATTATCCAAATATCTAAATTACTGAACGTTTTATTTTTATTATTATAAATTATGTACTTCTTTTTTAAAAACAAATTGATTTTCTTAGATATAATTTATTTAACAAAGTTCTTATAATATGCATTATTAAATGATAATGAGTTAACCTTTTATCTATTAGATATTATGTTTTTTTAAAAACAAATCTCAATATATTTCTGATATGTTAAATTAATATTGTATATATTGTAGATTATTAGTTTGGATCAAATAATATCCATTCACTAAACATATTTTTGATATAATAATTTAACCTTGTAACTATAATAAAGTGTGTAATATATTAGTAAACCTAAAAATTTAAATCTATTATTATTTCAATAAATTTTCTTGATTTTTTTTAAGTTTTCTAGATATGAATATGAACATGACATTTCAAATTCCTTGCATAATTTAATAAAATATATAGTTAATATGTATATCAAAGTTTTAACTAATTAAATTCTGAAAATTTAATATCAAAATGATGTGGCATACATCTGGATGATATATGTTACATTAATATTTTATATATTTTCTACTATTAGTTTAGATCAAATAATATCCATTCACTAAACATCTTTTCGATATAAA
>PKML01052542.1:38420-68331 GCA_002933935.1 Eutrema yunnanense | reverse complement strand
TTTTTTTTTTGTAAATATATTTTTGATGAAAAATGATAATTATAAAAAGTGTGTTAATTAATTGAGTCATCAAATTTAGTGTAAGTGTTCTTCTCTCTTTTTTTAATGAAAAATAATAATTATTACAAAGTGAATTAATTGAGTCATTAACTTTAGTTTTAGTTTTGTGTAGTTTTAATTTTCTTTTTTTTTTCTTTTTGTTGTTGCTGATGAGGACACTCTAGATTGAGAGAAAACTCTCTTATTATATAATAGATTACTTTTTCTTTTCTTGGTCGGTTGTTTAATGTGTTTTTGGTATTATACTTGAATAGAAGGTAAGGGTTTGTGCCCTGTTATGCTAGAGGCCGTTTGGCCGAAAAGATTTCTCGTAATTACGAGAATTTGGGGGATGGTTTCGTTGTATGTGTTTTGCGATTTTGGAGGCAAACGGAAAGAGCATGTATCGGTTAAGTTTTTGCTTTTTATATTAATGGTTAAACTATTATTAATGCACTGTTATGATTATATGTTTTCCTATTTTAGGGAAGGATAAAGGTTTTAACGCTCTAGAATCGTGGTTAGATTGCTCCGAATGTTTGCCTAGTCCAAGGGACGAGGAAGTTGATGACTTCCGTAGCATGTGAGTAATTATATTTGTCTTTATAGTCTTTTTGTTCGCTTTTTATTGTTTGTTTGTTTAGTCTGTTAATCTTCATACTTTTTTTTTATGATGTGTTCTTTCCAGGTATTGTGGGTCATCTTAGTCAAAAGATACTCCTATTGTCGTGCCATTTGCTTCTTTTGTTTTTTTTATAATCGGCTTAGCGGTGAAATATATGTTAAAGGATATGTATTATCAACTCTATGTTTTAGAACCTATCTATCAATTCCGTATATCGAACTTCTGTTTACTATGTATATGTTAATGCAAGAACGGATGTTAACTGTTTTTATTATTAGTTTGAAATGCTATTCAGTTGTGTCTTTGTATCTAATTTCTGGTCTTGATAGATTTATATGTTTTTATAGATTTGTCTTTTTACTCATCTTACCCTTGTGGTTGTGATTTTGCTAAATTGATAGTAAAATTTTATACGTGATCTAGAGTCAATTACTCTAGAGGTATCAATCCAAATGGTTAAGTTTCAAGCACTAAGAATGCATAAAACTTGCTAATTCAAGCTAAACAAAGTTTATTTGAGTTTTGATCTAGCAACTTGGTTCAAATTTAAGGCAAACAAAACAAGAAACTAAACTCCCAAACGGTCGTGTGGCTATGATCTCGGTGTATTAAAAAGGCTAATTATTGGCGGTCCTAAATGATGTTTTGGGCTTTAAAATATTATATAATCTTAGTGGATTCAATGATGTTTCTTTGGTTTACGGTTATAAGTGATTGTGATTTTGTGTCTGGAAACATGTTTAACTTTTTACGTATGTTTTTTTATGTGCTTTTCTGTTGTTTCCTATTTACTTTAGTTTTCTTCCGTTTTTATATTTGTAAGATTTTCTATGTTATTGTGATTTTTTCATCTTTCGAAATGTATTATTTCATCTTTATCGCAATCTCAAATATATATTTAGCATTATTTGTATATTTTGAGAATATTTTGGCAATGATCGTTGATTCATGTTTATCTTCTATATATATATACTCTTATGTGTTGTCATGTACCTTCGAAGCAAAGTTTCGCTTTAGTGATAACTTGTTTATGGGTTTTTTGATTTATCCGCGTTATGTATATATATATATTTTTTTTTTGAGTATGAAAAATTGTATCGATTCCGTGTTTCTTAAGTTTTTTTTGTTTGTTATGTGGGCAAGGTTTCATCTTTCTTTTGGGTCTCCCCTGTTGCTCCGCTTTTGAAGTAGTCGTGGTTTCGATGAGTATGTTTAACATGTCTTGGGTTTATGATCTTATGTGTCTCATTCTCGGTGATGTTGCTAGGTTATAATTTATTTATTAAGTTTACACGCTTCGTATGATGTTATCATCATATTCGTTTCTAATTAAGTTTTGATTTGTGTAACAGTCTTCTAGCATGTTTCAAGATTGTTATGATTGTTTTTGTTATTACTTATTCTATTGATTTCATGCTGGCTCTAATCTGTCTTTGTCTTTCTTTGTGCCTTATCTGCAGCGAGATCTTGTGATTATCCTTCTGCCGCTTCCATGGATCTGGCTGATGCTAATGTTTTCGGTGATGATGGTAGTGATGAACGCGGTAGTGAAGGACGTGATCGTGTTGGATCTGGTGATCATATGGTTTTTTCTGAATTTGATAGTGGCTATGATTGTAGTGCGGATATTAGAAATAGTGCGGGTGATCATGGTGGCGATGAAAACGATGATGATGAAGAGTATGCGATGTATGTGATGAAAGTGACGAAGAAGTCGAATGTGATGATTCTGAAGATGAAGATGATGAAGAGTATGACGATATAGATGATGAAACTGATGAAGACGAAGAGTGTTGTGATGGTGAAGATGAGGATGATGAAAATGGTGGTAGTGATACCAGTGATAGCGACTCTGTTGGTTGTGTTGATGGTACTGTCGATGATTATCCGCCGTTTTTAACTGCGGCGGTTGTGAAGTGGTACCCGTGTTTACAAAGTACAAGAGATCTGTTGTGAGTCGCGTATCTTGGAGGGTTTACGAGATTTGAAAACGGTATTTTTGTCAAACATTTTCCTTGTTGCAGTGATGGCCACTCTGATCTTGGTAGTACTGGAGTTTTTGGTGTCGACGACGACCGGATGACTCCTCAAGGTTTTGATAAATCGGATGACAAAATTTATGGCTTCGATTGAGTTGCTTTGGGTGTTTCACATTTGGTGGCTGGTGATATATCATGGTTTTTACCCCGTTTAAGCCATGATATAAGTCCTTTTAATAGAGTCTTTCTAATGTTTTCGTAGTCTTTTAGAGTCTTTTCAGGTTTTAGCACGTTTGGAGCATAATTGAAGAAAATGAGCCGTTTTGGGTGAAAATGAGCATATAGAGATGCAGAGTCATGCAGAGATGTCAGAAGTTTGACATTCGTTTAAGAACATCCCACTGATGGATTGAGCTCAAATTTGTATACAAGACAGATCAATGGATTAGCTTTCATTTGGAAGTGGTTTGAGGCCATTCCAACGGTGCAATCAAAAGTTATGTCAGTTTTCGTGAAGACAGTCCAGTCTGGCGAGCAGAAGAAGCAGGGTATCGATCGATACCACTAATGGTGTCGACCGATACCGACTTCAGGAAGAAGGAAACGTGACTTTTCACAAGTTTGAAGTTTGCACCTTGGTCCATAAGACTTTAATAATTACTAGAAGCCCCAAAACGTGTTTGATGTTATAAATTAGGTTTTTCAGCCACTTTTGTTGGCTAAGCTTTATTTTATTCTTGATACTTTGAGAGAGATTTGTTCCAGGGTTTTTGGGAGACAACTCTGAACCCTTTTTTTCTATTTGATTGCTTTTATGCAATTATATTCATCTATGATTTATGTTCCATTGATCATGTATGAGTAGATCTCCTTTAGGTTTAGGGTTCTCATAAAGAATCTCTTTGAATGTTAGGTTAATTGGTTGATTAGGGTTCATAATCTGAATTAGTTCTTCACCATAGGTTGTTCTCAAAGCTAATTCTAGGTTGACGAATCTGGAACTTAGGTCTTAGGTTAATCGATTAGGCACGACAGTGCAATTGATAATCTGACAGAACTTAGGGTGAGCAAAATAGCTATTCGCAAAGAGATTTGGTTTAGTTGTTTTGTGAACATATCAAACATGAACTTTAAAGCTGGTTTAGATCTTTAGGATTTGCAAAGAGATTTGGGATTCTGGGAGTTTGACTTAGATAATTCTCGCAACGACAGTTGGTTAATTATAGCTTAGTGATTTGAGTTCAAGAACCGTGCGTAACCTGAACCCTGGTTAGTTAGTTTATCTGCATTCATTGATTTCCTGAGAAATACCCTGAACCTATCTTTCTCCCATCGAACTTACAACAATTTAATTTACGTATTTGCTTTCAATTCCATTGATCACTTAGCTTAATTCAACCTATAGAATCTATTGTGTGTTTTCTTGAGTCTATGTGGATTCGATTCCTAAGTATTACAATCGACAAAACTTTAGTACTTTTAAGGTATTAATTTGAGCTTATCAGTCGTACGATCGAGATGCTTTTGTCTGATGAAAAGGTATTTTCTTTTTTATGTTCTTTTTATTTTGTTGTTCTTATCAATATGTTTTTTTATTCTATTTGGTTGGAGTTTTCTTATTTTGGATTTTGGTTGCTTAGAGATTCTAAATTGATGCAACCGTTATGCCTGATGAGGTTCAGAAATACAAGGAGACTCTTAATGAAGGTGGTTGGAATTAGCAAAGAGACAAGCGAGATTAGGACAACCGATCATGTTTATAGGATCCAGTTCACCTCGGATACCATTGTGAAGTATCTTGGCTCTAGATCTGATAGTCTTTGCCTTAACTGCGAAAGGTTTTACGATATCTTCACTCGAGGGATTGATCGCCAGTACCTAATTGGTATGTTTGTGCTATTTTTTATTGTATCGTGATTAACTCAATTCGATAGTTTTTGTTTTGTTGTTATATTGAACTGGTTTTTTTGTTCTTTTATTTGTTTGTGTTGTAAACATATGTTATGGGTTTTGTCCGTAATATGGGTGAATTGGTTGTGGCTAATTACGATTTCTATGGGGATGTTGTATAATATCTTCGTTTTGAAATTGTTGATGCTAAGTAAGTCTTGTTATTATTAACTAGGGATTGATCCCCGCGCTTCGCGCGGACTTATTTACATTCATATTTTATAAATTTGTTTATATGCTATTTTTAGGAAATATTTTTTTTTTAATTTCGAATTTTAGTTTAATAGTCGGATTATGTTTATAGTTGCATTGTGTGTACGTGCATGTGTTTTATTTTTTTCTCCTCATTAGTGTTTGTATATAACAACGGTTTTCTCTTAATTATGTTGTTAACTTATGTTGAAATATTGTTTTTTATGTGTTTATATATTGTATGTGACTACTGTGTGATTCTAATTACAATTTTATATTTATTTTTATTTAATACCATTTCAAATCTCTCATAATAAGTTATATATTTAGTTGAACGTCTAATATTACATTGTTGTTCCGGAGTCTATAGTTCATATTGAGGCCAATTATAACCTCACCATCCCATCTACACATTAACTAAACAAACCACTTACATTTGATGATAAATGATTTAAGTACATGTACATATTTGAGTATTTAAAATTATATATTTATGTACGTATAGTTTTAGGTTGTTTAGAATTACACCTTGTAACAGGGAATATTTTCTAATGTTTGAGCCTTTATGCTTATATATATTTTGGCTCAAATATTGCTTTCTTCGTGAAAGACCGCTGACAAAAGATCTGTGATTTTTTTCTTGTTCCCCATCTCCGAAAAACATATCCTCTCTAGCTTCTAAAAATCCAACCAATCCCACTCCCATAAATGTATGCATGGAGCATGTCTATGTATGCATCTTTTATCCAAATATATATACTTTAGCAATTGTTGGTGACATATATAATTAGCTTGCTGACTTTATGCTATAAAAAGTGTTCGTTACACTTTAGCTAAATCATGGAAATAGACTATATCTTTTGTTAATCTGACTTAATGATATTGTGCATTTTATTACCTTTACTATATAGAAGATTGTAGTGATGACGTGGATAGCTAAAATTGAAATAAATTTCCCCCATTATATAATAGAGTAATTCTATGCCCGCGCATTGTGCGAGATAACATTTTTAAATAGCTATCAATACGAATCGTTGAATATAAATATAATCATTTGAAGTTTTTAAAATAATTTATGTTAACATTTGTAGAAACAACAAACTTATTTTACCAAATGATAGAAAACATAGATATTACCAAATATCCTAGAGAAAATTTCTTCCAGATTTCTTCCTTGAAAAAAGAATAAATCCTTTAGGTGAAAACTTCCTAAGAGGAAGAAACGGCATCGACGACCATCTTATGACCTTTTATCCTAAAGAAAATTTCTTCCAGATTCAGGTCCCGTGAAGATATCTTCTTTGAAGCTTTAATGTTCACTATTAACCTAATCACACATATGATTAAATACCAATGAGAACTTACCACCACCCCGAAATTAATGTAAATAGGCCAAGTTTTAAAAATAAGTAAATGAAAATGTGTAAACATAACACTCATGACGTTACAATAGGTTTGGTAAGCATGTTTTACCCACCGAAGCAAGTGCATTGTGACATATATATAGAAATTGTCGACCAAGTCATAAACGTTCCTATCTAATATCACCAATTACGTTGCATGGTCAAACAATTTAATATTTTTATACAAAAAAGCTCATTAATTTCACTTGCTAAAAAAGATTAAATTTTTTTTTTTTTTTAGTTGTGTGCATACATATTTGATATTTCTGAAGTTATTTCTATTTGATATTTTTTTAGTTGTGTGCATACATATTTAAAATTTTTTTTTTTTTTAGTTGTGTGCATACATATTTAAAATTTTTATACAATCTCAAATATATATTTAGCATTATTTGTATATTTTGAGAATATTTTGGCAATGATCGTTGATTCATGTTTATCTTCTATATATATATATATATATATATATATATACTCTTATGTGTTGTCATGTACCTTCGAAGCAAAGTTTCGCTTTAGTGATAACTTGTTTATGGGTTTTTTGATTTATCCGCGTTATGTATATATATATATTTTTTTTTTGAGTATGAAAAATTGTATCGATTCCGTGTTTCTTAAGTTTTTTTTGTTTGTTATGTGGGCAAGGTTTCATCTTTCTTTTGGGTCTCCCCTGTTGCTCCGCTTTTGAAGTAGTCGTGGTTTCGATGAGTATGTTTAACATGTCTTGGGTTTATGATCTTATGTGTCTCATTCTCGGTGATGTTGCTAGGTTATAATTTTTTTATTAAGTTTACACACTTCGTATGATGTTATCATCATATTCGTTTCTAATTAAGTTTTGATTTGTGTAACAGTCTTCTAGCATGTTTCAAGATTGTTATGATTGTTTTTGTTATTACTTATTCTATTGATTTCATGCTGGCTCTAATCTGTCTCTATCTTTCTTTGTGCCTTATCTGCAGCGAGATCTTGTGATTATCCTTCTGCCGCTTCCATGGATATGGCTGATGCTAATGTTTTCGGTGATGATGGTAGTGATGAACGCGGTAGTGAAGGACGTGATCGTGTTGGATCTGGTGATCATATGGTTTTTTCTGAATTTGATATTGGCTATGATTGTAGTGCGGATATTAGAAATAGTGCGGGTGATCATGGTGGCGATGAAAACGATGATGATGAAGAGTATGCGATGTATGTGATGAAAGTGACGAAGAAGTCGAATGTGATGGTTCTGAAGATGAAGATGATGAAGAGTATGACGATATAGATGATGAAACTGATGAAGACGAAGAGTGTGGTGATGGTGAAGATGAGGATGATGAAAATGGTGGTAGTGATACCAGTGATAGCGACTCTGTTGGTTGTGTTGATGGTACTGTCGATGATTATCCGCCGTCTTTAACTGCGGCGGTTGTGAAGTGGTACCCGTGTTTACAAAGTACAAGAGATCTGTTGTGAGTCGCGTATCTTGGAGGGTTTACGAGATTTGAAAACGGTATTTTTGTCAAACATTTTCCTTGTTGCAGTGATGGCCACTCTGATCTTGGTAGTACTGGAGTTTTTGGTGTCGACGACGACCAGATGACTCCTCAAGGTTTTGATAAATCCGATGACAAAATTTATGGCTTCGATTGAGTTGCCTTTGGTGTTTCACATTTGGTGGCTGGTGATATATCATGGTTTTTACCCCGTTTAAGCCATGATATAAGTCCTTTTAATAGAGTCTTTCTAATGTTTTCGTAGTCTTTTAGAGTCTTTTCAGGTTTTAGCACGTTTGGAGCATAATTGAAGAAAATGAGCCGTTTTAGGTGAAAATGAGCATATGGAGATGCAGAGTCATGCAGAGACGTCAGAAGTTTGACATTCGTTGAAGAACTTCCCACCAATGGATTGAGCTCAAATTTGTATACAAAACAGATCAATGGATTAGCTTTCATTTGGAAGTGGTTTGAGGCAATTCCAACGGTGCGACTGAAAGTTATGCCAGTTTTCCTAAAGACAGTCCAGTCTGGCGAGCAGAAGAGTCGGCACAGAGGATGAGTAACGACCGATACAACCTAGTATCGACCGATACCGACTTTAGGAAGAAGGAAACGTGACTTTTTAAAAGTTTGAAGTTCACAACTTGGTCCAGAAGTCTTTAATTATTACAAAAAAGACCAGAACGTGTTTTAGCATTATAATTAGGTTTTTCAGCCATTTTTGGTGGCTACGCTTTCATAACTTGAGACAGAGATTATTCTACTTTGGTTTTTGGAGATATAACTCTGAACTCATGTTTCTTATTGATTTCTTTGGTGATCTATTCAATCATGTTGTTTTCATTCTCCATGTTTGAGTAGATCCACTTTAGGTTTAGGGTTCTCATAAAGGTTTTCTCTGAATGCTAGGTTGATTAGTTAATTAGGATTCACCATCTGAATTAGTTCTTCGCCTTAGGTTGTGTTCAAAGCTTGTTCTAGATTAGCTACCTAGAACTTATATCTTAGGATAATTGATTAGTCACGAGAGTGCGATTAATTACCTGATAGAACTTAGGGTGAGCAAAATAACAATTCGCAAATAGATTTGGTTTGGTTATTTTGTGAACAAATCAAACTTGAACTAAAAGATGGTTTAGACTTTAGGATTCGCAAAGAGATTTGGAATTCTAGGATTTAGACTTAGATAGTTTTCGCAACGAGAGTTGGTTAGCTATACTTTAGTGATTTGAGTTTAAGAACCGCGCTAAATCTGAATCATGTTAGTTAGTTTATCTGCATTCATTGATTTCTTGAGAAATACCCCGAACCTATCTTTCTCCCAATCAAATTACAACTTGTTTAATTTACGTATTGCTTTCAATTACATCTTTTGGTTTAGCTTAATTCGAATCTATTTAATCTATTGTGTGATATCCTGAGTTCTTGTGTTCGACCCCTACATATACTACAACAACTGCTTTAGTACTTATAGGGTATTAATTTGAGCATATCAAATTTGGCGCCGTTGCCGGGGACTCAATTTCGCCATTAGATTTTAGCTAAGAATTTCGTCTAAATCGTTGAGTATCGATCGACACCCTAGTGGTATCGGTCGATACCCGTCGTGATTTCCGGTTACTTACGTTCTTGACTTTTGTGTTTCAGGTGTATGCCTAATCGAGGAACCAGAAGGAACAAGAACACTTCGCTAATTAATCTGTTATTAGAGAAGCTAGCACTTTTGGAACGCTGATATGCTCAAATTAATACCCTAAAAGTACTAAACAGTAGTTAAAGTAAAGTAGGGGTCGAACACAAGGACTCACAGAAACACACAGTAGATTATATAGATGAGAATCAAGCTAAGCAATTTAGTTGAAACAGAAAGCAATAAACAGTAAACGAGTTGTAAATTCGATGGGAGAAATATAGGTTCAAGGTATTTCTCAGGGAATCAATGAATGCAGATAAACTAACTAACATGATTCAGATTTAGCGCGATTCTTGAACTCAAATCACAAATGTATAATTAACCAACTGTCGTTGCGAGAATTATCTAAATCTAAACCTCAGAATCCCAAATCTCTTTGCAAATTCCTAAGAATAAATCAGCTTTAAAGTTCAAGTTTGATATGTTCACAAATCAATTAAACCAAATCTATTTGCGAATAATCAATTTGCTCACCTAATGTTCTATCAGATAATTAATCGCACTGTCGTGCCTAATCAATTATCCTAAGATCTATGTTCCAGATTCGTCAACCTAGAATTAGCTTTGAAGACAACCTAAGGCGAAAAACTAATTCAGATTGTGAATCCTAATAAACTAATCAACCTAGCATTCAGAGAAAACCCTTATGAGAACCCTGAACCTAAAGTGGATCTACTCAGACATGGAGATTGAAAACAACATGATTGAATAGATCATCAAAGAAAACAATAGAAAACAGGAGTTCAGAGTTGTCTCTCCAAAAACCAAAGTAGAATCAAGAGTAGAATAAAGCATAGCTTAAACAGGTGGCTGAAAACCTAATTTATAAGCTAAAACACGTTATGGGCCTTTTTCTGTAATTAATAAAGTCTTCTGGGCTTAGGGAGAAACTCTGCAGGCTTTAAAAATCGCGTATCTGCTTTCCTGCAGTCGGTGTCGATCGACACCAAGCGGTGTCGGTCGACACCAAACAGTGTCGGTCGACACCAAACATTGTCAGTCGACATCCTGCTTCTTCTGCTCGCCAGACTCGTCAGTCTTCACGAAAACTTGGATAACTTTTGATCGCACCGTTGGAATGGCCTGAAACCACTTCCAAATGAAAGCTAATCCATTGATCTATCTTATGTCCAAATTTGAGCTCAATCCAACGGTGGAAAGGTCTTCAACGAATGCCAAATTTCTGACGTCTCTGCATGACTCTGCATCTCAATATGCTCCAAAATGCTCCAAAATGCTCCAAACGTACCTAAACCTGTAAAAGACTCTAAAAGACTCCAAAATACTAGAAAGACTCCATAAATAGGACCTATATCATGGTCTAAAAGGGGTAAAAACCATGATATATCAACTCCCCCTGACTTAGCCTTTGCTTGCCCTCAAGCAAATAGAAAACTAAACCAGAGAAAGAGGTTTGAAAACATAGAGACTCACTTGTTCATGAAACATTGAAATGACCATTTTCCTTAGTGCTCCACATATCACCTAACCAGCTTTTTGATCTAACCACCATGTACTTCTCCGTAGACATTCGCAGTTTTCCAGACTACACACATTATTTCACAGCATTGTTCAATCAAGTCATCCTCGCCAGTTTCATCCCTGTGATTAATACCAAAAACCTTCTAGATTCTTTCCCATACAATATCATGACAAAGAACCACCTTTTTCACACTTTCTGGTATTATTTCTTTCCCACAGACTTATTTCTCATTATGTTTCTTGCATATACAAATTAAGGTTCGAGACGCGAGTATTGATGGTGTTTGCCACCGAATCCCCGGTTCTTCCCTCAAAAGTAATCAAAGGTGTAGGCGAATAATGGTATCATAGGAAATTTTCATAACCTCGCTTTCACCTTTGTGTGATCATCTCCTCTGAAGTATAATAATGGGATCGTTGGAAATGTTCCTAACCCTCTACTCATAAGAAAATCATTTCATCTTTTAATGCATCTTATTAACTTGTAACAGGGAGAGAAATACCATTATTTTAAACACGTGGGTTCCTTTGTCAGATACGAATGAGGAATCAAGCTCTATGGACACTAACCACATCGATGAAGTGCAAACATTTGGCTCAGGCTTTAAAGAACTTTGCTGGAAACATGAGTGTCTTCTAGTTAACTGGTCAGCCTTTGGATTTTTCATTAGTCGATCTAGAACTGATTCTGTAACAATGGTCACTTAGAAGCAATGTCAGATCAATAGATTCAAGAAAAAGATCACAGTCTCAAACAAAGTTTTGACTCAATAAAACAAATTTTGAAAAACGACTGACTCTAAAAAAACAAAAACAAAAACAATGTCAGCGACTACCTCCCCTATACTTGAACAACACTGTCCCCAGTGTTATCTAGCCTAGAGTCATTAAAAGAAAAGAAAAGAATAGAATAGAAAAGGGAAAAACAAGAAGTTACCGTACTGGAACACTGAGTATCGACCGACACACAACCTGGTATCGAGCGATACCAGGCTTAAGTCGACACGATGAACCTTTCTGATTCGCGTAGGGTGTCGACCGATACCAATGTGGTATCGATCGATACTCAGGCGATTTCGAGTTTTGCTCCTTGTTTATCCTGACACAAACACAGAACGAAAAATAAAAAGAAAAATAAAAACGTATGTACAGACTCACCAGTGAGTTGCCTCCCACCAAGCGCTCGTTTAAAGTCAGTAGCTTGAGTTTGGCTCAGGTGATCAGTCAGGAGAAGAGTGAGAGCTTACTCCCATGCAAGTTCCACAGCTATATACTTGCAGACTCAGAGTTCTGCTCAACATGCTCTCCATAAACTCCTTTCCTTTCTCTTTCAGCTCCGAAGTAAGAAGAACTCGAGCCTTAGAGAATGGTTTCGAAGTTCCTTTGCACTTCACCTTGTACTCAATCGAATCCCCATCACACTTCTGAGGGATTAAGGTCATAGAGGGAGTACCTTTCACTTCTTTGCCCTTCACCTTCTTCTTTGCCTTAGCAGTTTTGACGTCTTTCTTGGTGATGACAGAAGGACTATCTAGAACGTCTGTGACAGTTGGTTCGACAAGAAGCTCTTCCAAAAGATCAATTACCAACGTCTCATCTGTAACAACATCGATGCAAGAGACACGTGTGGGAGTTCCTCTAGGGATAGCTTTGTAGTACACCTCATTGTCAATGTATGAGAACGAGATTTGATTGATGGGTGTGTCCATAATGGCACCAACCGTAGCCATGAACGGTCTTCCAACAATCAACTGCGTACGAGATTGTGCACTCATCTCCACAACATGAAAATCAGCATGAACCAGACACTCTCCTACTTTAACCAACAAGTCAGGGATTGTACCATATGGAAGTGAGGTGGAACAATTCGCGAATGTGATAGATGACATGGGCGGTGGAATATCAGCACCCAATCTCTCTGCAATTGCCCTTGACATGACATTGATGCTCGCCCCTGAGTCAACGAGAGACTCTTTGAATTCAATTCCAGAGATGGAGCATGGAACGGAGAATATTCCTGGATCTTCCCTCTTGGTCAACTGCCTCAGCGGTAGTGACTTGCTTCTTTCCTTGAGAAAGAGTACTTCGATCTCTTCCAGAGTTTCTCTGCAATCTTTGAAGTGACTGAGCAGAGGCCAGCCCTCTAGAGCTTCTTCAAAAGTCAACGAGTGGGGTACCTTTCGTACCATCTTCTCAAAGCCTCGCAGCTGCTTTGGAGTGATGGGGGCTTGGAGGTGTTGAGGAATAGGATTCAGCTGCTTGGGCTTGCGAAGTCTGTCAACACTCATACGCAGCTCCTTTGCAGCATCTGGGTGAGTAGTGATCGATACAGGGAAGGTGTCAATCGATGCTTGCTCCTTTGAGACGTCCTTGATAGATTCGTGGACGGGTGTCGATCGATACAAGGGAGTATCGGTCGACACAAGGGTGGTGTCCCAAATCTCATCGTCATCCTTGGCAAGATGGACGAAAATCTATGCTATTTGAGTTTCTAGCATCTTTTGATGAATACTGAGAGACACAATTTTCCCGTTCAGATCTGTGTACATAGCGTCCATCTTCCCATTGAGGTTTAGTGTCATCTTCTGCTGTTCCTGAAGAAGCTGTTCAAGCATGGATTCCATCTTACTCTCAGAAGTTCTGGGTGGTGTGGGTGGGTATTGATACCTTTGACATTGAAATCCATCTCCATCAATGTGGTTAACAAATTCCACTCCATATTTTCCAGCAAAACGAACAGCCTTCTGTTGCTTGTCCATCAACCAATCTAACTTAGCATTCACCTCAGCAATTTGACTGCAATCCAAGTTACCAGCTTGCTTCTTGCGCTCCATGTCTGCATTCTTGGTACTATTGCTAGAAACCAAGTTCTCAATAAGCACATAGGCATCGTCAGGATACCTCGTGTAGAAATTTCCATTGCTCGCAGCATCTAGAGTCATCTGATACCTACCCAGCAGCTGAACTTGAGTGAACCCATTGTGCGGACAATCACTCTGATATGACTTGAAACGAATCCAAGCAGCCTTGACTGCCTCAGTCGGTCCTTGAGAAAACTGAGAAATCTTGTTCCTGAAATCCTCGGATCGTGCATCATCATAAAAGTTGTTCAGGAAAGCAGTCTTAGTCTCTTCCCAAGTAGTCAGTGATCCAGGAGGTAACCGCTTCAGCCAGTAGGTCGCATCTCCAACAAGAGAGTATGGGAAGAGCTTGCAGAAAAGACAGTCATAGGAGACTCCATTGCTCTTGATGCTTGTAACCAGATCCTCAAATTTATCAATGTGATCCATAGGGTGTTCATGAGGAAAACCATGAAAAAGATGCTGACCCACAAGAGTGAAGTATGCAGGTTTCAGCTCAAAGTCATTCCTCTGAAAAGGCGGACGACGAATCGCTGATCGATTGGCATAAAACTGATCAGGCCTGTTGTATTCACCAATCGTCCTACCGCGAGCAACCACAGCATTCCCTGCATTAGGGTTCCCATCGATATTCCCAGCGACAACAGGAGCATGTGGAATGATGTTACCCTCTCCATCCAGACGTTGTCCTCTCTCGTTGCACAACTGACCCTCTTGGTCTCTCAAAGCTCCAGCAGCATCCTGAATCAGAATCATCGTGTTGTTCATCTCTGCTGGCTTCTTTGCTTTCCTGTTTGCACGTTCCAAATTCACACCTGAAACACACTAGGCAAAGCACGTAAGTAACAAAAAAATACGTTGAGTATCGACCGACCGAAAGGCCCGATTCTTTTCGGGCTTTTATTTCTAGGCCCGAGCCCGCCGTTTTTCAGGGCCCGGCCCGGCCCTCGGGCTTTGCCCTAATTGACACCCCTATGCTAAACCGAAGCAAATCAGTGACAAATTTGCGATTACTTTTGCAAGTCCTTAAACAGTCACATGTGCTACCACCTACACCCCAAGGATCCCTTACCCTACTCGTTCAAAGAAGTCGCGTAAAGACCTAAAAGAGGCCAAGTGTGAGGAGATGCTAAATGATCTTGTGGTGAAGCTTCCTCTTGTTGATGCAATCCCAATGACACCTTCATTAAAGAAATATTTGAAGAGCTTAGTGACAAGTAAGGTGTCTACGGAAGATAATGTCATGATGGTCTCTAAATATTGCAGCGCTGTCCTCCAAAACAAGGTACCAAAGAAGCTAGGCGACCCAAGAAAGTTCATTCTCTCTGTGCAGCTCGGAGCAATGATTTGTGCTTGCTCTCTATGTGATCTTGGGTCCAGCGTCAACCTAATGCCATACTATGTATCTAAGCGTCTCGGTTTCACAAAGTTCAAGCAAACTGAAATCTCTCTAGTGTTTGACGATCGTTCTGTGAAGCTACATGTTGGTGTTCTTGAGGATCTACATGTGCGAATTGGCAATGCATTTGTTCCCGCAAATTTTGGGGTGCTAGAGCTGGATGAAGAACCAAAGGATCCTCTCATTTTGGGAAGACCCTTCTTGTGTGTACAGTAGGAGCCATCATAGACGTGAGGAACGGGCGAATAGATCTCCACCTGGGAGACATTGTCATGAAATTTGATATGGATAAGATGCTGAAGAAGCCCATGTTGGACGGACAAACATTCTCGATAGATGACTCACTAAAAGTCTCTGACGAAGTGATTGGAGAGATTCTAGTCGATGATCCGTTGGAGACCGTTTGACGAAAGCAGAGAATGAGCATGGGTTTATGAGTGACGATGCCACCGACTATGCTAAGATGCTAAACTCTAGCCAGACAATGGAGAAGATGGTCGAGTACATCAGTTTAGATGGAGTCGCAGAGACGCTTCCAACAGCAAGTCTTCTTGCACCTCCTGCTGACCCGTGGAGCGAGCTGAAGGCCCCAAAAATCAAACTCAAAACACTCACAATTGGGTTAAGGTACGCATTTCTTGGCCCTGACTCCACTTACCCTATGATCATCAATGCTGAGTTGAACAATGTGGAAACTGCTTTGCTTCTATGTGAGCTTAGAAAATATCGTAGAGCTTTAGGCTACTCACTAGATGACCTCACAGGGATTTCACCTGACATTTGCAGGCATAGAATACATCTAGAGGATGAATCAATGACTTCAATAGAACATCAGAGACGGTTAAACCCGAATCTAAATGATGTTGTAAAGAAGGAGATAATGAAACTTCTAGAGGCGTGTATCATATACGCTATCTCTGATAGTACTTGGGTGAGTGATATGCTCAATTTAATACCCTAACAGTACTAAAACAGTAGTTGTAGTCTAGCTAGGGGTCGAACACAAGGATCCACAGAAATCACTCAATAAATTATTAGAATCAAGCTAAGCTAAACAATTCAGGTTAAGCAGAAAACAGGAAGCAGTAAACGATTTGTATTCAATGGGAAAAAGATAGGTTCAGGGATATTTCTCAGGAAATCAATGAATGCTAATAAACTAACTAATCAGGGTTCAGGTTAAGCACGGTTCTAGAACTCAAATCACTAATGCATAGTTAACCAACTGTCGTTGCGAAAACTATCTAAATCTAAACTTAAGAATCCCAAATTTCTTTGCCAATCCCTAAGAATAAATCAGCCTTAATTTCAAGTTTGATATGTTCACAAATCAATTAAACCAAATTTCTTTGCGAATAATCAATTTGCTCACCCTAGTTCTATCAGGTAATTAATTGCACTGTCGTGCCTAATCAATTATCCTAAGATCTAAGTTCTAGGTGATCAATCTAGAATTAGCTTTGAGAACAACCTAAGGTGAAGAACTAATTCAGATTATGAACCCTAAATAACTAATCAACCTAACATTCAATGAAATCCCTAATGAGAATCCCCAAACCTAACAAGAGATCTACTCAGACATGGAGATTAAATTAATAAACATGTTTGAATAAATACTCTATATAAAATCAGAAAGATAAACAAGGTTTGAGATCTGATCTCGGACGAAGGGAAATCAGACTTGTATCTCTCACCAAACTCTCTCTTAAACTCTGGTAAAATAAAGCATAGCCTAAACAGATGGCTGAAAACTCCTATTTATAACCTAAAACACGACTTGGGGTCTTCTTGTAATTATTAAAGACTTCTGGGCACTTTTGCAATTCTTCAAGTCTTGAAAAACTCGTGGGTTTGTCTTGCTGCTATGGGTATCGATCGACACCAGGGGGTATCGATCGATACTGGCCGTGAAAACAGGTATTCAGCAACACGATCTTTAGCTCTGCTCCAAACTGCTCCAAAAAGCTCCAATACTTCCAATAATCCTCCAAACGTGCTATGACCTGTAAAAGACTCTAAAACTCTACAAAACACTAGAAAAGACTCTATAAAAGGACTTATATCATGGCCTAAACAGGGTAAAAACCATGATATATCAACTCCCCCAGACTTAGCCTTTGCTTGCCCTCAAGCAAATAGAAGACTAAACAGAGAAAGAGGTTTGAAAACGCGGAGACTCACCTGTTCCTGAATTATCGAAATGACCCCTTTTCTAAGTGCCCAAATGTCTCATGATCAGCTTTTGATCTAACCACCATGTACTTCTCCGTAGACATTCGCAGCTTTTCCAGACTCCACACATTATCCCACAGCATTGTTCAAGTAAAGCCCTCATCGCCAGTTCCTTCGCTGTAGTTAATATTCAAGAACCTTCTAGACTCTTTACCAGACAATATCATAACAAAGGAACCACCTTTTTCACACTTCTTGTATCAATTTCTCTCCCCTAGACTTATTACTTATTGTGTTCTTATTATATTTTTTTTTTTCAGCTTAGCATATACACATCAAGGTATGAGACGCGAGTATTGATGGTGTTTGCCACCAAATCCCCGGTTCTTCCCTCTTTATGTATCAAAGGATGTAGGCGAATAATGGCATCATAGGAAAATCCTAGCCTCGCTTCCAAACTTTTGTGTGATCATTCCCTCTTAAGCAGAATAATGGGATCGCTGGAAATTTTCCTAACCCTCTACTCAAAAGAAAATCATTTCAATCTTTTATGCTCTTATCTATCAACTTATAACAGGGCAGAGAGATACTATTAATCTAAACACATGGGTTCCTTTATCAGATATGAATGATGAATCAAGCTCTATGAACACTAACCACATTGATGAAGTGCAAAAATTTGGCTCAGGCTTCAGAAGAACTCTGCTGGAGACATGGATGTTTTCTAGTCAACTGGTCAGTCTTTGGATTTTTCATTAGTCGATCTAGAACTGATCCTGTAACATTGTGCACTCAAAAACAAAATCAAATCAATAGGTTCAAGCACATGATCATAATCTCCAACAAGTTTTGACTCAATAAAACAATTTTGACTCGATAAAACAAGTGACTCTAAGAAAAACAAAAACAATGTTAGCAGACACCTCCCCCAAACTTGAACAACACTGTCCCCAGTGTTATCTAGCCTAGAGTCAGTGAAATAAAACAAAAGAAAAGGATAAACGAAGAGAAACCAGAAGTTACCTTGCTGGAACGTCAAGTATCGATCGACACACAGCCTGGGCATCGATCGATACCAGGCTTTAATCGACTTGACGAACCGTATTTTCGCGATCGGTGTCGATCGATACCAGTGGGATATCGATCGATGCTTAGGCGATTTTGAGTTGCTCCTTGTTCATCCTGACACAGACTCAAAACAAACGAAAATAAAAACCAAAAATGACTCAAGGACAGACTCACCAGTGGGTTGCCTCCCACCAAGCGCTCGTTTAACGTCAATAGCTTGACTGTAACGCCTTTCAGGCTGTTGGTGCATCATCCAAAGGCATTATCTGCCCTGTTGGAATCGTGGTATGGAAGCTTCTCAACTTTGTGACTTAGCCGTTCGTTGAGTCCGTCTAAGAACTGAGCCATGAGGGTCTCGGTGTCTTCATCCAGCTCCAAACGGTTTCTAAGATGTTCAAACTCTTCAATGTATTCTTCCACGATCCTGGTTCCTTAGGATAATTTTCGGAACCTCTTTTGAAGATCTCGATGATAATAGCTCGGAACATATCGCTTCTTCATGAGATGTCTCATCTCTCGCCAAGTGCTGACCTGAGGTGATTGGCTCCTTCTTCTGTCAGCTACCTCACGATCCCACCATGAGAGAGCATGGTCAGTGAGTTGAGCAACGGCCAAAGCCAGCCTTCTTTGCTCGTTGTAGTCGTAGTACGCGAAGATATGCTCCATGCGTTGCTCCCACTCCAAATAAGCCTCGGGATCAACTCTTCCAGCAAACGTAGGTGCCTTAAGTTTCATGTCCTGGGAGTGTTGGTGCCTTGGGAAGTCACTGTCAGCCTCCTCAAAAACGTCTTGCCTCGGTCCTCTTCTCCTTACTCGCGGCTGTTCCTCTATCGAAACATCGTCCGGATCTTCGCCTATGTTGTTGGCTCATCATTGTGCTCTTGGTTGAGGATTGTTGTTGGCTTGAGGCTGCTCCATATGATCAAGCCTTTGGACTACTCTCTGGAGCTGTTGTTGCATAGCCGTGATTGCTTGCATGAGAATGGCATTAGGGTCTTGCGGTACAGCATTGTTTTCCATTGTTTCTCCTTGCAAAAAAAAAATTTCACAAAGTGTATCAATGGAGCTCCAAAAAATCGACAAAGACAAGTAATACGGTAAGAAAATTTTTTCTTAAATCTAAAAGGAAAAATTCTAAACTAAAATACTCTCTTTTCTATATATGGTTCTTTTTGTTGAGAAATGGATAGTGATTATCCATACTCTTGACTTACTTGCCTATACTTTTGACTTACATATCCCCTTCAATAATTTATCATCTTTCACTTGTCTATATATATAGACATTCAGTTTGTGGTAATAAGTAGAAGCAATAATAAGAAACAGACGACATAAGTTACTTGTCTCTCTTTTACTCGTCTCTCCCTCTCATACTCTCTTCCGTTCATATAATAATACATATACATATATATTTAAAGTATTATAGTTTATAACACGTTATCAGCACGATCGTTCTCCGATCCGTCCATATACCGAAAATGTGAGGTTTAATTTATGTTCAATCTTTTTACGTTTATATATTATTTCGAGGTGATAGGCGATGCCTTTCCCGAACCGATCGTTATGAAAAGCTATGCCTTTACGATCATGATCATATGGTAGACTATGTCTCCTTAGATCATATGGCAGGCTCTGTCCCCATGAAATTAATGTCCCGAAGACATTTATGAAAAAGTTCCTGAAGAANGTATGAAAATATATATATCCAGAAGATATACATGATAGCGTTCCTGAAGAATTGCTTCGTCCAGAAGACGAATATATTACAGTATTTATTATCGGAGCGCGGCGCGGCCGCCCCATTATTAATTTATTATTTGTGCAATAATTTAATTACTTTAGTCACCATGATTTATTTATTTACTGTCAATATTATATTGGACGGCTGAGCCGCCACATATTTTTTTTATCTGCTGTTTAAATATGGTTGATAAATTTGTTGTTAAATTTTTGTTTATCTTATGGTTATTATGTTGTATATAACCATTTTATCTGAAATCTGGTAAATTTATCTGATTGATTATCAAAAGTTTTCAGATCGATTTTTTGCCATTTTCAACGGCTATAAACGGCTATAAAAACGGCTAGTGAACAATATTTTCAATCTATAAATATACTTATCTTTCATTCATTATTTTCACTCAAAATCTCTCATCTTCACTCAAAATCCTTTCTAAGAAAATTATTTGTTTTTACGAAGAAGAAGAAGAAGAAAAAAAAAATGGTTCATCTGCTTTTAGTTTTTGTAATAGGTTTTATACTTGTTTCTTTTTACGGTTTACTCGTCGGAGAATTTTCTCCCGAGGAAAATGTGATGGTTTTTATTTTGATGTTTTATGCACTTGTATTTTTTTTAATTGCGCTATTTATTCCGGCGCCTCCTATGTTTTAAATTGCTATGTATTCCTTAAAATCGCAATATCTTATTTAAATTTATGATTAATAAAATATTAATTTATGTTTACAGTAATCATGTCAAATTTAACGAAGCTCGAAATCGATGCCCTTGATATCTCTGGAAACAATTATATGAGATGGGCATTAGCTACAAAGATGCATTTAAAAGGAAAAGAGCTTCTTGATACCATCGATAAATCAAAAACAACTCCTGAAGAGAAAAAGGCAAACGCCATGATATTTTTATTCCACCATATCCACGATGGTTTAAAAGATGAATATATCACGAAAGAAGATCCTGCAGATCTTTGGCAATCACTCAAAGATAGGTTTGATCACCAGAAATATGTGATCTTACCGAAAGCAAAACATGAGTGGTTGAACCTCCGGTTCCAGGATTATAAGAGAGTAAGTGAATATAATTCAGCTCTATTCGGAATCACTTCCAGGATAATGTTATGTGGAGAAAAGATAAGCGATTTTGATATGATCGAGAAAACTCTCCAAACATTTCATCCTAGAAACGTTGTCTTGCAACAACAATATCGGGCAAGTGGATACACGAAGTATTCAGAGTTGATGCAAGTTCTCTTGGTGGCAGAACAAAATAACGAACTCGTGACATTAAACCATCAGTCTCGTCCAACTTGATCAGCTCCATTACCAGAAGCGAATGTTGTAGCATCCAGTTACAATAATTGGCAACAACATGGACCCGGTAGAGGCCGTGGTCGTGGACGCGGTCGAGGAAATTGTCGCGGTCGTGGACGAGGATATGGACGTGGACGAGGAATGAAGTTCCATCCTTATGATTCCAATAGTGGAAGAAATAATAAAAGGTTCAATGGAAATGAAGTTGGTCGCGTGAATAATAAGCAACATGAAAATCCTTGCTACAGATGCATCATGAAAGGACATTGGTCCCGTACATTGGTCCCGTACCTGTCGTACGCCGAAACATTTTGCCGATATGTATCAAGAATCACAAAAGATGAAAGGAAAAGAAGGTGAAACCAACTTCACATATGGTGAACCTGGACCTTCTTTTGGTGGTATAAATGATGATATGCATCTCGATATTTCTGATTTCGTGGTTGATCCTGAAGACATCAACGAACGACAAAACGAATAAGATCTTCCTGAAGAAGAAAATATGACATGATAATTATATAGCTGTACTTGTTAATCTTTGTGAAAAAGAATAATGTTTATATTTTTGTGCTTTTTGTAAAATAGTTTTATTGTAATATAAAGCTTCTATCTTGCTATGTTTATTAATATTTTTATAAATATTTTAAATTCAGAATATGTCAAAAACTGAGATCGAGGATGGAGATATATGTCTGGCAGACAGTGCTACAACGCACACAATACTTAAGGATAAAAAGTATTTTTCCTCTATTAAAATGAAAGATTCCGCCGGAAGCGTGAATACTATATCTGGAAATGCAAAAATTATTATGGGATCCGGAAGAGTCAGTTTTTCAATGCCGAGGGGAACGAAATTTGAATCAAATGATGCATTATATTCCCCTAAATCTTACAGAAACTTGTTAAGTTTTAGAGATATCCGCAGAAATGGATATCACATAGAAACTATGAATAAAAACGGCATTGAAAATCTTTGCATCACATCAGTTACTCCGGAGAGAAAACTTATATTAGAAGAATTACCAGTATTATCCTCCGGATTATATTCTACAAAAATAAATATGGCTGAATCATATATTACGGTAAACCCAAAGTTTACAAATACATTTAAAGTCTGGCAAGAACGACTAGGGCATCCTGGTTCAGTCATGATGCGGAAAATTGTGGAAAATTCTATTGGTCATCCGTTGAAAAACCAGAAGATTTTTCAATCGAGCGAATTTTCATGTAATGCATGTTCTCAAGGAAAACTCATAATTCGGCCATCACCAGCCAAAATTAAGAATGAATCTCCAGTATTCTTGGAAAGAATACATGGTGATATATGTGGGCCTATCCACCCACCATGTGGGCCATTTCGATATTTTATGATATTAATTGACGCATCCAGTAGATGGTCACACGTGTGTCTATTGACGACACGAAATACGGCTTTCGCAAAATTCATTGCCCAAATAATCAGGTTGAAAGCACAATTCCCTAACTACGTTATAAAGAAAGTTAGGCTTGATAACGCTGGTGAATTCACTTCACAAGCTTTTAATAGCTATTGTATGTCAATGGGAATCGATGTTGAGCATCCGGTCCCCCATGTACATACACAAAATGGCATGGTTGAATCTTTGATTAAGCCACTACAAAAAATATGGGTATTGATAGCACTAAATAATAGCGTTTTGGGCAGTTCTGCTATGGTTGACATACCCGTGAGTTTTTAATTGCGTTTACGAATTTGCAAACGCTATCAAAAGTATAGCGCCTAAATTTTTTTATTGTCCGCCTCTTTTTTCCAAGTGCCTTAATTTTTTAGCCAATTCCGCCTAAATATTTCGAGTGTCAAAATTTTGACTAAGTACAGTAAAACCAAATGAAAGCTCCGACATTTCCATGGTCGTATAGGGTTTTGTTTTCTTCTGTATTTGTGTCCGATGATTATAGAAACGTGATTTAAGTTCGATTTGGTAGTGTAATCCTTTGGCTATGTCGATTCACTATGTTCGTTCGTTTCTGATTTGGAAATTTCATGCTCTGTTGCTTCAGTTTTGTAGATCTAAGCTCTTGTCTAGCTCTAATCTAGTTCTTCAGAGCCGCCGAAAGCATCGATAATTATCTCTCCTCGGTGTTGTCTCTCGGCAAGTATATCTAAGCCATAGCTGCTTCGGCTTCTCTTGGAGGAATTTACATATGTGGTGAGAACTTTATTTACGTAAATTTTGTTCCGATTTTGGGATTTCTAACTTGATTTTGGGAAATTTGAACTTCAAATGTTTTTAATGAATCGGAAAATTCGATGTTTGTGTTCTTCAGGGCGTTTGTGTATGAAGGGTTTCTCACGAAAATGGAATGTGATCATATGGTCTCCCTTGTGAGTTTTGTTCGGTTTTGAGCTTAATTTGGAAACTTCTTCTTGTTTTTCTCTGGTTAAACATTCTAAATTTCGATTTGTCGGCAAAGGCAAAAGCGGACCTGAAGAGATCTGCTGTCGCTGATAATGATAGTGGCGAGAGCAAATTGAGCGAGGTTCGAACCAGCTCTGGCACGTTTATCTCCAAAGGAAAGGTTCGAGTTCCTCTTTGTTTGCTTCCCTTGTTCTTGATTCGCTGATAAAGTTAGAATCCCAATTCGAAGTGGAAACTGGATCTCTCCCTCTGAAAAATCTAGTTTCTTGGGTCTGACATTTATCCTTTGAATGATGGATCTTGGAAGTTGGAAGATTGACCTCAAGATTATGTTAAATCTATAACTCTTGCTAAGATAACAAATATTTTCCGGACTATTATGGTAAATGGTAATCACTTTCTGCAATTACATCGACGTGACTCAGATCTATAAATGTAGTGTCATTACCGTGATCTGTTACTCCATCATGTGAAATTTTTGTTTTGTTGATCACAGGATCCCATTGTTTCTGGTATAGAAGACAAGATCTCCACTTGGACATTTCTTCCAAAAGCTACAATACGCTCCGAATTGCTTAAAAGTACGCAACTAAGATTACTGCAAAATCTTGAATTGTTAGTCTCTTGTATTCTTGAAAGCTTTTCAGAAGATCATTTTCATCAAGTCATTTGCTTTCTGTGTGTTACAGAAAACGGGGAAGACATTCAGGTGTTGCGATACAAGCACGGTCAAAAATACGGTGCTCACTTTGACTACTTTCATGACAAAGTCAATATTGTCTGTGGTGGACAGCGCATAGCAACAGTTCTCATGTATCTATCCAATGTGACAAAAGGGGGAGAAACCGTATTCCCCGATGCAGAGGTTTGTGCTATCTATGACTATGAGTTTTGCCATAACATTTCCCCAAATGATATCACCCTTTGGGTCAATATTCCCCGATGCAGAGGAACCAAAAATGACTCAATATTTTTGACTGAATGAGTTTTGATATGTTGCGAGTACTATATAGTTTTGGCCTTATTGGAATTTCAGAAAATGGTTTAAGATGTATTGGTTGGATCTGAAATAAGTTATAAAGTTTCCGAATCTCCATTTTCTTCAATGACCATAGTATATGTTCATAAGCTTTGGTTTAGAGCTCAGTGCTGGATTTATAAGTCTTTGAACTGTAGATTATTTGCTGCTTCTTTGCTTAACATCATAACTATTTCAGTCACATTGTTGCAGTCTGATGTTTGCATGAGCTGTGGAGAGAATCAGGAGCGGAGAAGCTACCAGCATTAAAGTTGAACGACTTGTTTTTAAGAATTCATGGGCTTCCCTGAGCTTAATCTTGTTTTTCAGCTGCTGTTTGAGGTACTCAAGCTACTATAGCGGAAGTATTTTCCTCTATAAGCATCTTCTGTTGTTGTTTAAATATATATGAGATTGATAATATATATTTGTTGTCTTGCATTTGTTGATGTTGTTGTGATGTTATTCTGATGAATGTGTTTATAATTTTTACTACTAGAGTGGTAATATGTTGAAGTGTCTTTGTGACAATTAATGCAGTATTTTGATAGTGTTATAACGTCTACCCAGAATCCTATATATGTCGAAACAAATTAGTATAAAACAATACTTATAAACAAGGGTGATTTAGGTGTATATGATAGGTTGACCAATTAATTAGGTGTGTGTTATTAATTTTTTGTAAATTAAGAAAGTAAGAAAGAGAAAAAATGATTAAACCCAAAATATTTTTTGTGATTTTTGAAATTTATAGAAATGTCATTGGTTTGAAACTCAGTTTCTGAAAGCATATTCCGGCAATACTGTTCATCAAAAGGTCGGCGGTACTATTCATCAAAACTCGACGAGCACTGTTCATTACCGGAAAACACATATTGTTAGTATCGTTAACATTGTCATGTTAACCCAGTTATCATGTTCATTTTTATGAAATTGTCATGACATGATAACTGGATTAACATGACAATTTCATAAAAATGAACATGTTAACTCAGTTATCATGTTCATTTTTATGAAATTGTCATGTTAATCCAGTTATCATATAATAAATTATCGCGTTACTTTAGTTAACATCGAATGTGTTATCGTGTCGCCACCGGTGTTAACCGCCGGGATATAACCACCTGTGTTTCGTGTCGTCGCCGATGTTAACCGCCGGTGTTATCCGCTTGTGTTTCGCGTCGCCGCCGATGTTATCCGCCGGTGTTAACCGCTGGTGTTATCTCCCGGTGTTAACCGCCGGTGTTATCTCCCGGTGTTAACCGCCAGTGTTAACCGCCTGTGTTTCTTCTTCTTCTTCTTCTTCTTTTTCTTCGTCTTCTTCTTCTCTCTCTTCTGGTTCTTCTTCTCTTTCTTCTGGTTCTTCATTTTCGGAATAGTGATGGATGAAAGAGAAAGGGCATGGTGTAATTGTTTAGAAATGTTAGGGGTAGGGTAGACTTTTAATGGTAAATAGTGTATGTGAATAGTGGTCAAAAAAGAGAAGTTAATTTTGATGTTATGTATTAGTAGTGGATGCAATTTCTGTATAAACAATTACATTAATATATACGCTATAGTAATATTATAAATAAAAATTCCCAAACGCTGTTAATAATGTTACTAATAACCCAATTAACAATATAATATATAAATTTGTCTTTTAAGGTGTAAATAAAAATTATAAATAAAATAATAATTAAGTCATGAATATTTGATTTAGGGTTTAGGGCATTGAAGTATATAGTTTAGGGTTTAGGGCATTGGAGTATATACAATAAATTTGTCTTTTAATGTGTAAATAAAAAAAATTTAAATTATAAATAAAAGAAGAATTAAGCCTTGAATAATTGATTTAGTGTTTAGGGATTGGATATAGGGTTTAAGATTCACACATAACGATATGTGTTGTTTGTATATTTTGGGGTTTGGGGTTTGAGTTATAGGTTTAGGGGTTTGAGGTTTGATATATAATTTCTTAACAATAGAAATATAATAATTTTTGATAAATTGATGAATGTTTGATTTAGGCTACAAGGATTCACACTTGTAAAAAAGAAAAGTTAGTGAGTCTTTGATTTAGTGTTTAAGGCATATGATTTGGAGTTTAGGGTATAAGAGTTTAGGATTTAGGGTTTGAAATATTTTTTAGGGTTTAGGGTATTGGCGTTTAAGGTTTAAGTACTATTGATTTAGGGTTTAAGTTATATTGATTTATGGTTTATGTTATGTTGTCAATTAACAAATGAAAATGATGCCAATGATTAGAAATGTTTGCAAAATCATTGCAAAAATGATTACAAACATATATACAAACCCTACAAACTATTGTTTCATACTAAGAACATAAAATATAATAGAAAAAAACTATTACAAATTTAAAATAAGAAGAAAAAATTATTGAATCTTTGATATAAAGGTATAAGAGGTCTAAATTGTTTTGTAAACTTTAAGTATATATCATTATGAAAATAAATAATTTATCATAACCTTTATTGATATAAAAATATTTTCCTAATTAAATGTAAATAAAACAAATTAAAAAATCGTTTTATTTAGAGTATTAAAATAAAAAATATTTAATAGATGAGAACCAATGAGAATATATCACTCGGATCAATTACATGGCACAATATAACACCGTTGGATCTTACTTATGCTTTTCTTTCTCTCATATCTTACACCGTTGGATCTTTTTTATTCTTTCCTTTCTCTTTCTCGTCTCAATCCTTTCTTTTCCCGTATTCTCTTCCTCGTCTCACCTCTCTCCTTTAACGATGAAGATAGCTAAGCAAAGTTTCACCGAAACACTCACGCCTCTCAGAACCATGTTCCATTGATGGCGGCGATTTAGATCCAAGCATCGAAATCGCGTCCGTCGGGTTTTGCCGACAGGTTTATCTCACCGTCGCGGTGGATTTAGGGTTTCGCTCATCCGATGCTCCGCTTCTCCTCTCACTTCATCCACTGGCGCCGCCGCCTCTGGTAAATCTTCTCTCATTTCCTCATGTGCTATCAAATTGATGAATTCTGGCACAAAATCTCTCTGTATTTCCCTTCTGCTCCTGGGACACGTGTTGCGGAATTGGTCTTCAACACCTCCTTGACAGGGTGAGATTTGTTGTTGTTTGATAACAATCACATCAACAACTTATCCTTGTTTCGTATCTATCGGGGATTGTTAATTCGAGCCTTACTGGTGTTTTTTTGTGTTTGTGTTTGGAAGGTATCAAGAAATTCTTACCGATCCTAGTTATGCCGGGCAGTTTGTGCTAATGACAAACCCACAAATTGGTAACACCGGTGTGAATCTTGGTAAGTGGAAAAGTCAGAATTGTGAAGATTACAAGAGTTTCTTATACCACTGTGTAAAACTTATATGTTGTTAATGTTTCTTGTTCTAGATGATGAAGAATCTAAGTAATGATTCCTATATAGGTAACATGCTTAAGACTTCCCCTACCGCTTATATCTGCCTTCTAGTTTGAGATCTTTTACGCTTCAATTGATTCTTCATTTTGTATGTTTTTTATCAGTCTTGTTGAAACATTCGTGTGTGTGTTGTTGACACAGGTCAATCAGTGTTGAAGATGGGAGATCGACAGTGGTTCTATTTCACTCCAAGGAGTAGGAAGTATCCAAACGCAGCTAGATCAGGTAGATGAAGATATGATAGCAATGCCAAAATAGCTATTGCATGTCAATGAGAATCGATGTTGAGCATCTGGTCCACCATGTACATACACAAAATGGCATGGCTGAATCTTTGATTAAGCGTCTGCAACTCATTGCTAGACCATTGATATTGAGAACAAATCTCCCAATTTCTATATGGGGTCATGCTATCTTGCATGTTGCATCATTGGTCCAGATAAGACCAAGCGCATATAATAAACATTCCCCTTTACAATTAACATCTGGCCATGAGCCAAATGTATCTCATCTCCGTGTTTTTGGTTGTGCGGTTTATGTTCCTATAGCCCCACCGCAAAGAACAAAAATGGGGCCACAAAGGAGATTGGGTATATACGTTGGTTATACATCACCAAGTATAATTCGGTACCTTGAACCGAAAACTGGTGATATGTTTACGGCTCGTTTTGCCGATTGTCATTTTAATGAAGCTGAATTTCCAGCATTAGGGGGAGGAATTAAAGAAATTCCAAAAGAAGTTACATGGTGCATACCGTCTTTATTGCACCTAGATCCCCCTACAAATCAACGCGAACTCGAAGTTCAGAAAATCGTACACTTACAAAATATGACAAATCAGTTACCAGATGTGTTCACTGATACAAAAGGGTGACAAAATCATATATCCCTGCTGCAAATGCTCCATCAAGAATTAACATTCTTGAAGAACAAATTGATGGGAATAGAGCAAATGAACCCAGAGTTCAGTTAAAAAGGGGGAGGCCAATTGGTTCTAAAAACAAAAATCCCCGGAAGAAAAATAAATTGGGAAAAAAATGAAAAGGTTCCCGAAGAACCATATAAAGAAGAATGTCCAGAAGACATACATGAAAGTGTTCATAGAGAACCACATAAAGAGATTCATCCAGAAGATGAACATGATACAGAAAAATACGAGATTTCCATTAACTATGCCCAAGACGGAAAATTATGGGATAGAAATGAAATAGAAGATAATGATGAAATTTTCTCATTCTCTGTATCCAAAGACATAGATTATGAAAATGATGATCCAGACCCAAGATCTGTATCAGAGTTCCAGAAAAGGCCTGATTGGGAGAAATGGCAAATGGCCATGAAAAATGAATTATTCTTCCTCAATAAAAGAAATGTTTTTGGACATATTATCACTACACCCAAAGATGTAAAACTGGTTGGCTACAAGTGGGTTTTTGTACGGAAAAAAAATGAGAAAAATGAAGTCACAAGATATAAAGCTCGACTTGTGGCACAAGGATTTTCTCAAAGACCGGGAATTGCTTATGAAGAAACATATTCCCCGGTTATGGATGCAATTACATTCAGATTTTTAATGAGCCTTGCGGCATCTAAAAATCTAGAAATGTATCTTATGGATGTAGTGACAGCATATCTATATGGATCACTTGATAATGATATATATATGAGGATCCCAGAAGGGTTAAAAATGC
>PKML01052542.1:0-35973 GCA_002933935.1 Eutrema yunnanense | reverse complement strand
AATGCAAAACATACAATTTTTTAAAATATAATCATTTTATAAATACTAAATTATAAACCCCAAACACAAACCATTAACCCTAAACCCTAAACCTTTAACCATTAATCATAAACTCTAAATCTTAAATTGTAAACTAGATCTTACACATAAATATCAAATAATATACAAAAAATTAACACATACAATTTTTTTAAATATAATCATTTTATAAATCCTAAATTCTAAACCCCAAACACGAATCCTAAACCCTAAACCTCTAACCCTTAATCATAAACTCTGAATCTTAAATTGTAAACTAGATCTTACACATAAATATCAAATAATATACAAAAAAATTAATGCAAAACATACAATTTTTAAAAATATAATCATTTTATAAATACTAAATTATAAACCCCAANAACCCTAAACCCTAAACCTTTAACCATTAATCATAAACTCTAAATCTTAAATTGTAAACTAGATCTTACACATAAATATCAAATAATATACAAAAAATTATAAACCCCAAATAAAATTATGTTTCTAATAATATTACTTTTATAACAAGTTATAATATTACTAATCTATATCAAAATGCAAAAAAAAAAGACTTAATTCTCATTGGTTACTCAATAAATACAAGGATCACACTTAATTTTATTCTCAACCGTTGATAAAATTCAATCTAACGGCCACCAATGTTTTCCTTCTTTTTCTTCTTCTCTTTTTTTCTTTCTCTGCATCGTTTCTTCTCCTCGAAAGATTGGTCCCTCTCTCTCACGGACTCGTTCTCACCAATCTCTCTCTGTCTTTCAATTTTGTTTACAAGAGATTCACGGTAAGTCTGCTCTTCTCCTTCCTCTGCTTCTTCTTCTTTCTCTTCTTCTCCTCCTCATCCCACTCTTTTTTTTTTCAGATCCAGTCGCTGTGGAGGAAGGGGCCAGACGGAAGAGCTCGCGATGCACTCGGAGAAGCAGATCTGGCCAGAGGAGCTCGCGAGGAGGTGGAGGAGGCACGGAAGAGGCGACACGGAGAAGAAGACCGGCGACTCGGCGGAAGGCAGATGCTCTGTTCAGGACCCGGCTCCGCTTGAAGATAGCGGCGCGTGTCTAGGAGGAGTTCGGAGCGTGGCTGGAGCTTCGGCGGTGGAGATACGGTGGCTGGAGCTTCGGCGGTGGAGCTACGTTTAAAACCGTTTTCTTAATTTGTTTTTTGTTTTTTTTATAAATTAATTTGGTTAATTTAAATATATTATAAAATATTGTTGTTAATAAAAATATTTTTTGTTTTTTTTTTTATTTTTTTTTACATGTAGTCGCAAAATAGTTACTCTTTTTTTTGTTTACACGTAGTCGCAAAATAGTTACTCTTTGTTATTACACTTAGTCGCAAAATGATTACTCTTTTTAACAATAATTAATTATTTTTTACACGTAGTCGCAAATCGGTTGCTAAGTTTTACATCATTTTTACGACTCGGTTGATCATTGTGGTCACTAATTAGTCGCAAAATATGCAACTAAACTGTGACTCTATTTTTAACTACTACATGAGTCTCATGTTAGTCGCAAAAAAATTTCGGGTTGTGACTATCAGTGCAGTCTTAATTTAGTCGCAAAAATTGCGACTTATTTTGGAGTCGCATATTAGTCGCAATTGTGCCACTTTTTTGCGACGCCAAAAATTACCGACGAGCGTTTTGCGACTACTTTCTGGAGTCACAAAATAGTCTCAAAACCCTGATTTGCGACTACTTTGAGACCATTCTAGCAGTGGCAAAAACGATGTTTTCTTGTAGTGAGGTTAAGATTGAAGCACTAGGAATACATGAATCTTCCTAAGCTAGAACAAATGTTTTTGGGTTTTTATGTTTTTAAACTAAAGAAAAAAAATGCAAGAAAGAAAACAAAGATAGAAATGTGGATCATGAACTAAGCTATCAATGAGATGGATAACAATCAAACAATGAATCATTTGGAAGCATTAAACACTATCCTAGAACATGGAATTCACAATTATGACTAATCCACCGTCGTGGCACTAATCACTTTGTTAATCACCAAATCAAGAACAAACCATCGTTTGTGATAAGATGATTAACAAGCATTAATCTCCAATCCCACTTAGTTCACTAATCACCCTAGACATCAACTCTCATTGGCTAGGCATGAAAAGCTCACAAAAGGTTTTGTTCAAGCAATTCATTTAAACTCCGGTTAGGAGTGAAATGCCTAAGTTCAAGACTCGAATGGATAAACCTAATCTAGCACTAACACCGTTTACTCGAATCTCTACCTAATGCATGGGATGAGACCATAAATCCTAAGGTGTAGCTCTAGATTGGTTTGTCACGCCAACTAGAGCTACCTAATCTAGGTGTAGTTCTAAACTTTGGTTTATCTTATCAAATCTAGCATTAAGAACCAGCCTAAGTGAAGGATCTAACAAGAATCAACCTAAATCATCATCATCTAATCATCAAGACAATTAACTAATGATGCTAATACACACAATCAATGCTAATCCTTAGGTTAAGATCACTAATCTTGATTAATTCTCTTTCAAGTAAACTCTCATTTGTGGATCAATGACTAGCAAGCATTAAGAATATAAACAAGATCAACCAAAATACATCCTAGACAACTAATCCCTTAGGCTAGGAACATAAATCTCTTGAATAGTTCATCAAGGCATTTCCTCAAACACTTGGTGTGCATGAAATGCCTTATGATCTAGATCTACTTTCTCAAGCTAGATCTAGCATTAGGAGCACCAAACAAGAAAGGAATGCAATGATTAAGAACATAAGCATCAAGAATCAATCATCAAATCATCGTAATCAAGCTAAATCTAAGATCCAACAAAAAAGGGCCTAAGGCCTAAATATGAAGAACATAAAAGAAGAAGAAATAAAGATAAAGAAGATGCATTAATATAAAGATAAGGGTGAAGAAATCTTCTCTAGAGTGGCATTTGTATGAAGAACAATCAAAACCCCTCTCAAAATCATAAGAAGAGTTTGGGATAAAACCCAACTCTAGAAAGAAGAAAACTTAGATCTAAAAATTAGGTTTTTCACAATTTAAAGAAGTTTGGGTCGGACCGGGTCAACCCGGGACAAACCGGGTATTGACCCGGCTGAATCTGGGTCGTGGTCAAGAACGCATGCAGTGAATCAGCCATAACTCCTGAACATGACATCTGAATTACCTCAAATCACCTCCAGAAGATAGCCAACTCAATTATTTACAACTTCTATGAAGAACGAAGAATCTGAATCAGAGTGAAAACCCTTCGTCTTGGTTGATCTTTCAGACGTCGTATTTGGAGCAGAACTCGTTTGGATGCCAGATAGACATGTCCTTGCTATATTTGCCATATCTCTTGAACGGCTGATCTGAATGACATTAAACTACCACTAAACGAACGTCAGCTCGATTGTCTATGACTTTCATGAAGACATCAGATTAAACTGGGCACGGGAAGGTCTTCATTTGGCCTGATCTTTGAGTCACTTCGGCTGGTGCTGCATCGATCAGTTGCATCGACCTGTGAAGTCGATGTGGGAAGAATCTGGGTCGATTCTAAGGGTCTGATGTTGCATACATCTGTTGCATTGACCTGTGGGAGGAAGCTGGGTCGATGTAGAGGGAATTTTAGCCGAGACAAGAGAAAGCTCCTCGGCTAGGCAGAGACGTCTTCAGTAAATCCGTGATAACTCCTTAACCAAATGTCCAAATGGCCTCATGCCAACTCCTGTAGACAGATGACTCACTCCTCTACAACTATTATCAAGAGCTTCAAAGCTGATTCATATCGAAGGGCCTTCGTTCAGCTACATCTTTTCGGCGTCTCGGATGGGCTTTGCATTCCTCTTATGCTCCATAACTCCAAACATCATCAATTGTCTCCAAGACACCTAAAAACACTCCAAATGTATGCAAAACTCACTAAGACCTAATGCAAACACCTATTACTCTAAATGAGACTCAAATGCATGACTAGACCATGATTATGCATGCGAATTACACAAAGCTCTAAATGAAATGCATGCTAAACATGCAATATATGAGTATATCAACCATGCCAAATGAGGGACCAATACCGACGTCACAGATCGGTACAACACGTCGGTATGGAAATAGAAGGAAAATTCCTTAGCACCGATCTGTTTACCGAGGAGTGACCTCGGTATTCAACAAGAAAGTTTCAAAATTTGGGCAATACCGAGGTCCAATACCGATGAGTGACGTCGGTATTGACCAGATTTTTGGAATTCGTTGACCAACCCGGTTCCTGCCCAGGTAAGATCCGACCCGACCCATGTAAGTCTTTTTTTTCTTCTTTTTCGTCGTGAGGAACCCTCTTCTTTCTCAACCTAGTTTCACGATTTCAAGAGCAATTTCTTCACATCTCCCTCTTTTCTCAACCAAATTTCATGATTCCAAGCCCCACAGTCTCGATTTTCACTGCTCTTTTTGGATTTATTATCATTCCAAGCATTTAATCCCAATCCCCCAAGGTGTTCATCAATTAAGTTTTAGAAAAACCATAGTTTTGTTCTTGAGAAAATATTGCTTGAATATGGTTTGATATTGCTTTTCACTTGTACAAATACCTTGGGGATGGTTTCTATATGCTTGAACTTGACGATTTATGTGCAAATTGTTGATGGTTTGATGAAAATTTGAGAAATTGGAATTTTGAGAATTAGGGATTGTGAATTGGGATGATTTGCTTGTTTAATGTGAATTGTCAACTTGGTTCATTGCTCTTAGCTCATCTTTTGGAGTACCTTTTTTGTTGATATCATCATATTTTAAATCATTTTAACATCCGTTTCATTTAGGTTTCGAGTCATTTGCATATAGTTCATGTTATATCTTTAGCATTTTAATCATTTTTAGGAGTCTAATGTGTCCACATTTAGTCCTAGAGAGTCCTTGCATGTTTTGGATCGTATTTTAGGTGCTAAAGAGGAGATTCGAGACCCAATGAGAGAAGACAGAGACTGTACCGACGTCACTGGTCGGTATTGGTCCTCGGTATTGAAGGCAGAAGGGTTGTACTGAGGTCACTGCCACTACACCAAAACATGGTTTTTGCTACTGATTGTTGCTACTGATTAGGCAGTCGGTAAATTTACCGACTGTTTCGCTACTGATTTCCAACTGATGTGCGTCTATTTTCAAACAGTCGCAAATCAGTAGGTATTTAGTGACTAAATATTTCAGTCGTTAATTAGTAGCAGTTTTACGACTGATTAGTGATTGAATTGTAGTCGGAAACATGCAGTAGCTAATCAGTAGTAATTTTAGCGACTGATTTGCTACTGAATTCGGTGGGTCGTAGAATAGTAGCAAATCAGTAGCAAAAAGTAGTTATAAATCACATGGAATTCATTTGGTTGTTGGTGTACCTAATTTGGTTGGAAGTCGGGAATCAGTAGTAATTTTAGCGACTGATTTGCTACTGAATTCGGTGGGTCGTAGAACAGTAGCAAATCAGTAGCAAAACAGTAGCAAAAAGTTGTTTATAAATCACTGATATATCATGGTTTTTACCCTGTTTAACCCATGATATAAGTCCGTTTTATAGAGTCTTTCTACTTTTTGGTAGTGTTTTAGAGTATTTTACAGGTTTTAGCACGTTTGGAGCATAATTGGAGATATTTGAGCTTTCTGGACCATTTTGGAGCGAAACATACATTCGTGTAGCTGAGTACCCGATTTGAAGTCTCAGTATCGATCGATACTGCCTAGTATCGGTCGATACTCACTAAAGCAGGACACGGATCGCAACTTAAGAAGAGTTGAAGAATTGCAAAAGTGCTCAGAAGTCATTATTATTTACAAGAAGCCCCAAAACGTGATTGAGGTTATTTAATAGGATTTTACAGCCACTTTGTTGGCTACGCTTTCATTACGCATTATTTTACTTTGGTTTTGTGAGAGAGCTTTTGAAGGGAGACAAGTCTGAAACTCTGTTCGTCCGAGAGAAGATTTCGAACCCTCTTGTTACTTTTTCTATTTTATTTGATGATTTATTCAAACAGGTTTATTGCTTCAATTTCCATGTCTGAGTAGATCTCTTGTTAGGTTAAGAGTTCTCATAAGGGTTTTCTCTGAATGCTAGATTGATTAGTTATTAGGATTCACTATCTGAATTAGTTCTTCGCCATAGGTTGTTTGCAAAGCTAATTCTAGATTGATCACCTAGAACTTAGATCTTAAGATAATTGATTAGGCGCGAGAGTGCGATTAATTACCTAATAGAACCTAGGGTGAGCAAAATAACTATTCGCAAAGAGATTTGGTTTAGTTGTTTTGTGAACAAATCAAACCTGATTAAAAAGCTGATTTAGACTTTAGGATTCGCAAAGAGATTTGGAATTCCTAGGATTTAGATTTAGATAGTTTTCGCAACGAGAGTTGGTTAGCTATATCTTAGTGATTTGAGTTCAAGAATCGCGCTAAATCTGAATCCTGACTAGTTAGTTCATCTGCATTCATTGAATTCCTGAGAAATGCCCTGAACCTAGCCTTTCTCCAATCGAATTTACAACCGTTTTAATTTACATTCTGTTTGCAATATCATTGATCGCTTAGCTTAATTCTCATCTATATAATCTATTGTGCGTTTCTGTGAGTCCTTGTGTTCGACCCCTACTTTACTGCAACTACTGCTTAGTACTTTTAGGGTATTAAATTGAGCATATCAAATTTGGCGCCGTTGCCGGGGACTCAATTCGCCATTAGATTTTAGTCTGAGAAGTTCGACTAAGCTCATCGGTATCGGTCGATACTATCTAGTATCAGTCGATACTCATCGTTTTCTTTTTGTTGATATCGATCGACACCACTTGGTATCGGTCGATACTCATCGTGTTACCAAGTTACTTACGTTCTTGCCTTTGTTTTCAGGTGTATGCCTAATCGTGAAACAAGAAGGAACAAGAACACTATGCTAGTTGATCTGTCACTTGAGCAGCTAGTACTTTTGGAACGCACAAACAGAAGAGCAAAGAAGCCAGCAAAGATGAACAACAATCAAGTTGAGTTGGTTCAAGATGACGCTGGTGCTTACAGAGACCGAGAGGGTCGTTTGTGCAATGCGAGAGGACAACGTCTTGACGGAGAGGGGAACATCATTCCACCTGCTCCTGTTGTCGAAGAGATTGGCGCTAGGAACGCGAACGCTGGGAATGATGTGGTTAATCATGGTAGAATGATTGGTGAGTACAACAGGCCTGATCAGTTTTACGCCAATCGATCAGCGATTCGTCCTCCTGCTTATCAGAGGAATGACTTTGAGCTGAAACCTGCATACTACACTCTTGTGGGTCAGCACCCTTTTTATGGTCTTTCCACTGAGCATCTTATGGACCATATCGAGAGGTTTGAGGATTTGGTCACTAGCATCAAGAGCAATGGAGTGTCCTATGATTACCTCTTCTGCAAGCTTTTCCCATACTCGCTTGGTGGGGAAGCAACTTACTGGCTGAAGCAATTACCTCCTAGATCGCCGACCAACTGGGAAGATACCAAGATTGCTTTCTTGAACAACTTCTATGATGATGCGCGATCAGAGGATCTGAGGAACAAGATCTCCTAGTTTTCTCAGGGACCTGCTGAGGGGTTCAAGGCTGCTTGGACGAGGTTCAGATCATATCAGAGAGATTGTCCACACCACGGGTACTCTGATGCCCAGCTGATGGGTTTCTTTTTCAGAGGACTTGATTGGAGGTATCAGATGACTTTGGATGCTTCGAGCAATGGAAACTTCAACACCAAGTATCCTGATGAAGCTTATGCGTTGATTGAGAACTTGGCGTCTAGCAATAGCACTAAGAATGCTAATTTTGAGCGGAAGAAGCTAGCTGGTAGCATGGAAGGTTCACAGATCGCGGATGTTCAAGCCAAGTTGGACTCTATGCACAATCTTCTGATGGGAAAGACAACGAAGGCTGTGCATTTTGCTGAAGATGTTGAGGTGTTCAACGAGGATGAAGTAGAGGATGTTAACTACATTGGTGTTTCTGGTTTTCAAGGCCAGGGAATCAATTCAACAACAACCGGAACTTCAACAACAACTCTCAGCAAGGAGGTTCGAATCAGTTTGGCCAGAAACCATCTCAGAACAGCGGGTATACCAGGAACTATGGAAATTCATATTATCAGCCTGTACCTGCTAAGCTCATAGATAGCAGGATCGAGTCTATGTTTGAACAGCTGGTTCAAGGACAGCATCAGCTCACAGTGAATCTCAATGGAAAGATAGATGATGTGTACAAAGATCTGAGTGGAAGGATCGATGCCCTCGATACTCATCAGAAGATGTTGGAAACGCATGTAGCTCAGACTGCAGCAGCTGTCAAGGGAAAGACGACTCAGGCACAGAAAGAGTACGTCAATGCAATCACTTTACGAAGTGCAGGATACTTTGAAACCTCTGTCGAAGGTGATTCCGAATCTGATTTGTCAGTATCGATCGACACCACTGCTGATATCGCTCGATACCAACCTGAAGAAACGACACATGAGCCTTGTGTCGATCGACAGAAACCTTGTATCGATCGACACCCCTCGGAGCCGAACCAGAGATCGTGAAAAGGCTAGAGATGGTTAAGGAACGTGTCTACAAGTCTAAGACGCCAGATCCTCGACCACCCAAACACCTCAGAGACCCCATTTCTCAAAAGCAGTTGCGTGGCTTTGAAAAGATGGTACGCAGAATTCCACCCACACACAGTTTTGAAGAAGCTCTAGAGTGCCGCCCTCTGCTGAGTCACTTCCGAGATTGCAGAGAAACTGAGGAAAAGATTAAGGCACTCTTCATCAAGTTCAGAAGTACACCGCTTCCACTGAAGAAGCTGACTAAGAAGGAAGACCTAGGGAAATTTTTAGTTCCATGCTCTATCGCCGGAGTTGAATTCAAGCAATCTTTGGTTGATTCGGGGTCTAGCGTAAATGTCATGTCGAGAGCACTTGCAGAGAAGCTGGAAATCGATGACATAAGATCTACTCAGATGCCTCTCACATGCGCAAACTCTTCCACATCAGTTCCATATGGTACAATCCCTGATTTGATGGTTAAGGTAGGAGACTGTCTGGTTCCTACTGATTTTCAGGTTATGGAGATGCATGCGAGGTCTAGCACACCTTTGATTCTTGGAAGACCGTTCATGGCTACGGCTGGTGCAATTATGGACACCCCCAGTAAGAGTATATCGTTCTCATACATTGACGAACATGTCTCCTACGAAGCCATCCCCTCTAGAAGAACTCCAACACAGATATTTTGCATCCCCGTTGGTGCAGGAAAAACATTGATGGTTGATCTTTTGGACGAGCCTTATGATAAGCCAACTGTCACAGAAGTTCTAGATCCTCCTCCTATCATCGCCAAGAAGGTCATCAAAAAGACTAAGGCAAAGAAGGAGTGAAGAGCAAAAGAGTCGAGAGTGCTACACATGTCACCTTAATCCCTCAGAAGTGCGATGGAAATTCGATCGAATATAAGGTAAAATGCAAAGGTCCCTCAAGACCGTTCTCTAAGGCTAGAATCCTTCTCACTCCGGAGCTAAAGGAGAAGGGACAAGAGGTTGTGGAGAAGATGTTGAGCAAAACCCTGAACCTCGAGATGTCACGTTGTGGAGCTTGTTTTAGTACGAGCTCTCATTCTTCTCTTGACTGATCGTCCGTAAAGTCAAGCTCGTGACGTAAAACAAGCGATGAGTGGGAGGCAACCCACTGGTAAGTCTATACATATGAGTCTTTTATTTTTCTAGTTTTGCTTCGTGTTTCGTTGTGTCACGTGAATCAGATACGAAAGTCCCGTATCGATCGATACCACTTGGTATGGGTCGATACCCGCCGTTACAAACACACATTCTGGACCGACCTTCGTGTGGCCAGCAAAAACCATCAGTATCGATCGACACCTACTAGTATCGATCGATACTCCACGCGCAGGTAAGTTTCCTTATAAACCCTACAGTTTTTTCTTTCTTCTCCACCGCCTCCATCGCTCGATACAAATACCGAACCACTCTCCCCAAAATCACCAAATCTTCGTTACTCAATGGATTTGAGTGATTTTTATGCCTATTCCACTCAGATTTTAGTGCTCTATCTCATTCTCTCACTCATTCTCGCGATCTGCAAGATGTCTACGCGAAAGAGAACACAAACAGATGGAGCATCTAGCTCAAACCCATCGCCAAGGGATTTCGCCTTGGGTCAACGTGTCAAGATCTGGGACGGTTTACATTGGCGAAGAGGTGGAGTGAAAGGTTACCTAGGTAACGACCTTTACAGAGTGAGGGTTGACGGAGCGCCCGCATACATCGAGGTTCCGCATGCTTCCCTGCGGAACATGCCACCATGATATATCCTGGTTTTTACCCCTTTTAGGCCATGATATAAGTCCGTTTTATCGAGTCTTTCTACTATTTCGTAGTATTTTAGAGTCTTTTACAGGTCTTATCACGTTTGGAGCATAATTGGAGATATTGGAGCTTTCTGGAGCATTTTGGAGCAAAGCTGAAGATCGTGTTGCTGAGTACCCGATTTCACGTCAAGCATCGATCGATACCTCCTTGGTATCGATCCACACCCATCGCAACAGACACGACACGCGACTTTAATGAAGAGTTAAAGAATTGCAACTTGGTCCAGAAGTCTTTAATAATTACAAGAAGCCCCAAAACATGATTTAGGTTATTTATAGGGATTTTACAGCCACTTTGTTGGATAAGCTTTATTCTACTTTGATTCAGACTTTTGGTTTTTGGAGAGACAACTCTGAACTCCTGTTTTTATTGTTTTCTTTGATGATCTATTCAATCATGTTGCTTTCAATCTCCATGTCTGAGTAGATCCACTTTAGGTTCAGGGTTCTCATAAGGGTTTTCTCTGAATGCTAGGTTGATTAGTTTATTAGGATTCACCATCTGAATTAGTTCTTCGCCTTAGGGTTTGTTCAAAGCTAATTCTAGGTTGACGAATCTGGAACTTAGATCTTAGGATAAATGATTAGGCACGACAGTGCGATTAATTACCTGATAGAACCTTAGGTGAGCAAATTGATTATTCGCAAAGAGATTTGGTTTAATTGATTTGTGAACATATCAAACTCGGTATTAAAGCTGATTTAGACTTTAGGATTCGCAAAAAGATTTGGAATTCCTAGGATTTAGATTTAGATAATTCTCGCAACGACAGTTGGTTAATTATACCTTAGTGATTTGAGTTCAAGAACCGCGCTAAATCTGAACCTATTAGTTAGTTTATCTGCATTCATTGATTTCCTGAGAAATACCCTGAGCCTATTTTTCTCCCAATTGAACTACAACTCTTTTAATTTCTGCATTGCTTACAATTTCATCTGATTTGTTTAGCTTGATTCGATACTATACGATCTATTGTGTGATTTCTGTGAGTCCTTGTGTTCGACCCCTACACTTACTACAACAACTGTTTTAGTACTTTTAGGGTATTAATTTGAGAATATCAAATTTGGCGCCGTTGCCGGAGACTCAATTTCGCCTTAGATTTTAGCTGTCGAGTTTCGACTAAGCCTGTCGGTATCGATCGATACTACCTAGTATCGGTCGATACGCGTCGTTTTATTTTGTTGATATCGATCGACACCACTTGGTATCGATCGATACTCATCGTGTCTTTGGTTACTTACGTTCTTGATTTTTGTGTTTCAGGTGCATGCCTAATCGTGAAACCAGAAGAAACAAGAGCACCCCGCTAGTCAATCTATCGTTAGAGAAGCTAGCACATTTAGAACGCGCAAACAGAAAGACAAACCAAACATCAGAGATGAACAACCCAGTGGTTTTAAGAGCTGATGAAGCTGGAGTCTTGAGAGACCAAGAGGGTCAAGTGTGCAATGAGAGAGGGCAGCGACTTGATGAAGCTAGAAACGTCATTGCCCCTCCAGCTGTTGTTGGTCAGATTATCGCGCCAGCTGCGCAAGCCAACGTTGGGAATGCTGGAGTTGATCGAGGTAGAACACTTGGTGAGCACAACAGACCTGATCAGTTTTTGCCAATCGAGCTGCGATTCGCATCCCAACTTTTCAGAGGAATGACTTCGAGCTGAAACCTGCGTATTACGCTCTCGTAAGTCAGAACCCTTTCCATGACCTACCTCATGAGCATCCCATGGATCATATCGAAAGGTTCGAGGATTTGGTCACTGGTATGAAGTACAATGGAGTGCCCAATGAGTTCCTTTTCTGCAAACTTTTCCCGTACTAGCTTGGTGGGGATCCTGCCTATTGGCTGAAGCAGTTAGCTCCTGATTCGCTAACTACATGGGATGAGACGAAGAATGCGTTCCTGATCAATTTCTATGATGATGCGAGATCTGAAGAGCTCAGGAACAAGATCTCTCAATTTTCTCAAGGTCCAACAGAGGCACTCAAAGCTGCTTGGATTCGTTTCAAATCATATCAGAGAGATTTCCCGCACCATGGGTTCAATCAGGTTCAGCTGCTGGGTACTTTCTACAGAGGGATCGATTGGAGGTACCAGATGGCTTTGGATACTGCGAGTAATGGGAATTTCAACACCAGGTATCCAGATGATGCGATTTTGCTGATTGAGAACTTGGCGTCTAGCAATAGCACCAAGAATGCTGATTTCGAGCGGAAGAAGCAGGCTGGAGGAATTGATGGATCGCAGATTGCTGAAGTTCAAGCGAAGCTGGATATTCTGATTGGGAAGTCGAAGAAGACTGTACATTTTGCTGATGGAGTCAAAAATATTGGTAGAGATGAAGTGAAGGATGTTAACTACGTTGGTGGTTCTGGATTTCAGGGTCAGCAATTTGGGTACAACAACAACTGAAACTTCAACAACAACACTCGCAATTACGGGAACTCTTCGTACCAGCCCATCTCTCCAAAGTCCACAGAGAATAAGATGGAATCCATGCTTGAGCAGATTCTTCAGGGACAGCAGAAACTGCAAGTGGATTTCAATGGGAAGATTGACCATCTGTACACTGATCTCAATGGGATGATTGACCATCTGAATGGGAAGATTGAAGCTGTCAACCTTTGTCAGAGGAAGCTGGAGACTCAGGTTGCTCAGACCGCATCAGCTGTGCAGAGGCAGGAAGGTTATCTTCCAGGAAAAACTGAGAATCCAAGAGCGCACGTCAATGCAATCACCATAGGTAGTGCTAAAGAAGCCACTGCAGTGGTAGAAAAGGGTTTTGATGCAGGAATTTTCGACGATGCTGTTGAAGATGACGACTGGGATTCCGAAATCGCCCAGGTATCGATCGATACCCGCCTGTATCGATCGATACCAGTCCAGACACCTGCACGAGTGGATCCAAAATCACGTGTATCGATCGATACTCCTCTAGTATCGGTCGATGATGAGACACAGGTCGAGAAGGAACCCGAGATTGTCAATGAGAGGGTGTACAAACCCAAGATACCTTATCCTATACCTCATATTATGACAAAGAAAGAATGGGAGGACGCCAGATGCAAAGCTATGTTGGATAAGTCGGTTGTGGAGTTTCCTGTGGTTGATGATATATATGACGATGAGAATTCGAACACCACCCAAGCATCGATCGATACCCTTTTGTATCGATCGACACCCATCCAAGAATTTGTCAAGGACATCTCGAAGAGGCAACCATCGATCGACACCCTCTCTGTATCGATCGATACCCACCCATATACTGCGAACGAGCCGCGTATGAGTGTTGACAGACTTCGCAAGCCCAAGAAGTTTAATCCTATTCCTCAACACCTCAGAGACCCCATTTCTCCATAGCAGCTGCGTGGCTTTGAGAAGATGGTACGACGGATTTTCCATACATTGTCTTTTGAAGAAGCTCTAGAACACCGCCCTATGCTGAGTCACTTTCGAGATTGCAGAGAAATTGAGGAAGAGATTAAAGCACTCTTCATTAAAGCCAGAGGTACACCACCTCCATTGAGACAGTTGACTAAGAGGGAAGATCCAGGAATATTCTCAGTTCCATGTTGTATCTCTGGAGTTGAATTCAAAGAGTCTCTCGTTGACTCAGGGGCCTGCGTCAATGTCATGTCAAGGGTAATTGCAGAGAGATTGGGAGCTGATATTCAACCTCCCAAGAAATCTATCACATCCGCGAACTCTTCAACCTCAACTCCATATGGTGCAATCGCTGATTTGATGATCACAATAGGAGATTGCCTGGTTCCTACTGATTTTCAGGTTGTAGAGATGAGTGCAATATCTCGTACGCAATTGATTCTTGGAAGACCGTTCATGGCTGTGGTTGGTGCCATTATGGACACACCCAGCAAGCACATCTCGTTCTCATACATTGACAAGGAGGTGTACTACAAAGCCATCCCTAGAGGAACTCCCACACGTATCTCTTGCATCGATGATGTAATAGGAGCGACGTTGGTACAAGATCTTTTGGAAGAACCTCCTGACAAGCCAACTGTCATAGACCTTCTAGATAGTCCTTCTGTCATCACCAAGAAGGACATCAAAACGGCTAAAGCAAAGAAGAAGGTGCATAGCAAAAGAGTCGAGAATCCCCATGTCACTTTAATCCTTCTGAAATGTGATGGAAATTCGATTGAGTACAAGGTGAAGTGCAAAGGAGCCTCCAAACCATTCTCTAAGGCTAGAGTTCTTCTTACTTCGGAGCTGAAAGAGAAAGGAAAAGAGTTTGTGGAGAGTATGTTGCGCAAAACTCTGAAGATAGCAATGTCAAGTTGTGGAGCCTGTTTTGATGCAAGCTCTTATTCTTATCCTGCCTGAAGGGCGTTACAGTCAAGCTAATGACGTTAAACGAGCGCTTGGTGGGAGGCAACCCACTGGTGAGTTTGTTTTTGAGTCTTTTTATCTTTATTTTCCGTTTTTGTGTCTTGAGTGAATCAGATTGGAGCAAACAAGGAGAAACTGAACTGGCATCACGAAATCGCTAGGGTATCGATAGATACCCTGTTGGTATCGCTCGATACCTTGCGGGCAGTGATGAAATCGTTGAAAATTCATGTGTCGACTTAAGCCTAGTATCGATCGATACCAGGCTGTGTGTCGGTCGATACCCATGTTCCATTACGGTAACTTCTTGTTTTTCATGATTCTACTCTTTTATTTTGTTTCTTTTACCAACCTTGGGCTAGATAACACTGGGGACGGTGTTGTTCAAGCCTGGGGGAGGTGTCTGCTGACATTGTGTTTGTTTTTCTTAGAGTCAGTTGTTTTATCGAGTCAAAAACGTTTTATTGAGTCAAAACTTGTTGGAGATGATGATCATGTGCTTGAATTGTTGTTTTGATTTTGTTTTTGAGTGACCAGTGTTGCAGGATCAGCTCTAGATCGACTAATGAAAAATCCAAGGCAAATTGATACATGGATTTTTGCAAGTCCCAAATCAATTACTCAAATCCCACTCATGTCATTGTGGTATTTAAGATATCGAACCAAAGAGGCTAAGATTGAAACACTAAGAATACATGAATCTTCTTGAGCTAGAGCAAATGTTTTTGGTTTTTATATTTTGAATCAAGAAAATGAAATGCAAGAAAGAAAACAAAGATAGAAAGTTGGAAAATGAATCTACCATGAAGAAGATGATTAATGAACAAACAATGATTATAAAGATTGAATTAAACACTATCCTAGAACATGAAATTCCCAATTATGACTAATCCACTCCCGTGGCACTAATCATTTTGTTAATCACCAAATCAAGAAGAAACTCCCGTTTGTGATAACATGATTAACAAGCATTAATCTCCAATTCCACTTAGCTCACTAATCACCCTAGACATCAACTCTCGTTGGCTAGGCAAGAAAAGCTCACAAAAGGTTTGGTTCAAGCATTTCATCGAACACCTATCGGGCGTGAAATGCTTAAGCTCTAGTTTTGATCTCTCAATCCAAAACTAGCTTTAAGATCAACCTAAGTGAAGGATCTAACAAGATGTAACCTAAATCATCATCATCTAATCACCAAGACAATTAACAAATGATGCAAATGCACTCAATCATTTCTATTCCTTAGGCATGAGATCCATAATCTTGATTAATCCTATGTCTAGGCACTAATCACTTCACTAATCATTAATCCCATTAGAAAAATGGTCATTTGTGGAACAACGATTAGCAAGCATTAAGATTTGTAACAAGATCAACCAAAAGAGTGCCTTAGACAACTAATTCCTTAGGCTAAGAACACAAATCCTTTAAATAATTGATCTTGGCATTTCATCGAACACCTTGTGTGCATGAAATGCCTAAGGTCTAAATCCACTTTTTCAAGCTAGATCTAGCATTAAACACATTAAGCAAAGAAGGAATGCAAAGACCTAATACCTAAGCATCACAAATCAATCATCAAGCCATCAAAAATCAAGCAAACCTAAGATCCAACAAAAAAGGTCCTAAGGCCTAAATATGAAGAACATAAAAGAAGAAGAAATAAAGGTAAAGAAGATGCATTAATATAAAGATAAGGGTGAAGAAATCTTCTCTAGAGTGGCATTTGTATGAAGAACAATCAAAATCCCTCTCAAAATTATAAAAAGAGTTTGGGATAAACCCAACCCTAGAAAGAAGAAAACTTCAAATGAAAATTATGGTTTTTGGGTTTATAAATGAAAATGGGCGAACCGGGTCAACCCGGAACAAACCGTGTATTGACCCGGTCGGATCTTGGATGCGTCTTCGATAAATTCAAGGCATCTCCCTAGCCTGATGTCCAAATGACATGATTTTTGATTGTGTGCACAGCTAACTCTTCCCTCTACAACTTGCATGAAGGCCGGAGAGGCTGATTATTATCGGAAGAACTTCGTTTTACCGGTTCTTTAGACGATGTCATCTCTTCTCGGCCAGGCAGATCATGCTTCAGTATCTTGGCCATAAAATCCGATCTAGAGGTCCAAATGATATGATTCAAACTCCTGTGTAAATCAGATTCACTCCTCTAGAAGTTTCATGAAGACATCAGATTAAACTGTGCATGGAAAGCTCTTCATTTGGCCTGATCTTTGAGACCGACCAAAACCGACATTGCTGATTGGGGTAGGTCAGATTTTTCCCGGGGAGAATTTTAGCTTCTCGGCCAGACGGACACGCTTTGGTAAACCTGTGATAACTTCCTAACCTGATGTCCGAATGACCTGATTCGAATTTTTCTGGACATCTGACTCGTCCCTATACAATCTTCATGAAGACTACAAGAGCTGGATCAAATTAGAACGCCTTCGTCTGATCGGTTCTTTGGGACATTCTGGATGGTTCCTCTCTAGTCTTTAGGCACCAAATCTCCAAACTCCACCAAGTGTCTCCAAACACCTAGTAAAATCCTCAAAAACATGCAAAAGACTCACTAGGACCTAATGCAGCTCCTAATACTCTAAATGGGACAAAACAAGTATGAAATGCCATGAGGATCCAAGAGAATGACCTAAAATCTATATGAAATGCATGCTAAATACATGTAGAATATGCACATATCAACTGACCAGTTGACTAGAAAACATCCATGTCTCCAGCAGAGTTCTTCTAAAGCTTGAGCCAATTTTTTGCACTTCATCGATGCGGTTAGTGTTTACAGAGCTTGATTCATCATTCATATCTGACAAAGGAACACATATGTTTAAAGTAATGGTATCTCTCTCCCCTGTTATAAGTTGATAAATAAGAGCATAAAATATGAAATGATTTTCTTCTGAGTAGAGGGCTAGGAAAATTTCCAGCGATCCCATTATTCTACTTAAGAGGGAATGATCACATAAAGGTTGAAAGCGAGGTTAGGAAAATTTCCCGTGATACCACTATTCGCCTAAACCTTTGATACATAGAGAGGGAAGAACCGGGGATTCGGTGGCAAACACCATCAATACTCGCGTTTCGGATCTTGATGTGTATATGCAGATCTAAAAAATTTGAGAACATAATAAGAAATAAGTCTGGGGGAGAGAAAGTGATACAAAATGTGTGAAAATGATGGTTCCTTGTCATGATATTGTATGGCAAAGAATCTAGAAGGTTCTTGAACATTGGCTGCAGCGATGAAACTGGCGATGAGTGTTTTATTTGAACAATGCTGCGAGATTATGTGTGGAGTCTGGAAAAGCTGTGAATGTCTACGGAGAAGTACATGGTGGTTGGATCAAAAGCTGGTTAGGCGACATTTGGGTGCTCGGGAAAAGGATCTTTGCGATGGTTCCTGAACATGTGAGTCTCCGCGTTTTCAAACCTCTTTCTCTGGTTTAGTTTTATGTTTTGCTTGAGGGCAAGCAAAGACTAAGTCTGGGGGAGTTGATATATCATGGTTTTTACCCCTTTTAGGCCATGATATAAGTCCGTTTTATCGAGTCTTTCTACTATTTCATAGTATTTTAGAGTCTTTTACAGGTCTTAGCACGTTTGGAGCATAATTGGAGATATTGGAGCTTTCTGGAGCATTTTGGAGCAAAGCTGAAGACCGTGTTGTTGAGTACCCGATTTCACGTCAAGCATCGATCGATACGTCCTTGGTATCGATCGACACCCATCGCAGCAGACACGACCCGCGACTTTAATGAAGAGTTGAAGAATTGCAACTTGGTCCATAAGACTTTAATAATTACAAGAAGCCCCAAAACGTGATTTAGGTTATTTATAGGGATTTTACAGCCATTTTGTTGGCTAAGCTTTATTCTACTTTGATTCAGACTTTTGGTTTTTGGAGAGACAACTCTGAACTCCTGTTTTTATTGTTTTCTTTGATGATCTATTCAATCATGTTGCTTTCAATCTCCATGTCTGAGTAGATCCACTTTAGGTTCAGGGTTCTCATAAGGGTTTTCTCTGAATGCTAGGTTGATTAGTTTATTAGGATTCACCATCTAAATTAGTTCTTCGCCTTAGGTTGTGTTCAAAGCTAATTCTAGGTTGACGAATCTGGAACTTAGATCTTAGGATAATTGATTAGGCACGACAGTGCGATTAATTATCTAATAGAACCTTAGGTGAGCAAATTGATTATTCGCAAAGAGATTTGGTTTAATTGATTTGTGAACATATCAAACTCGGTATTAAAGCTTATTTAGACTTTAGGATTCGCAAAAAGATTTGGAATTCCTAGGATTTAGATTTAGATAATTCTCGCAACGACAGTTGGTTAATTATACATTAGTGATTTGAGTTCAAGAACCGCGCTAAATCTGAATCCTGTTAGTTAGTTTATCTGCATTCATTGATTTCCTGAGAAATACCCTGAGCCTATTTTTCTCCCAATTGAATTACAACTCTTTTAATTTCTGCATTGCTTTCAATTTCATCCGATTTTTTTAGCTTGATTCGATACTATACGATCTTTTGTGTGATTTATGTGAGTCCTTGTGTTCGACCCCTACACTTACAACAACAACTGCTTTAGTACTTTTAGGGTATTAATTTGAGCATATCACACCACCAGTGCCATCTTCGTCGCCAGCACCAGCTGCTAGTGTTGATCTTGTGGCTCCCGCTCCCACAGTTAGAGCTCCTTGGCCTAAACGTAACGAGAAGGCCAAGATTCCCATGCACCAGAGATTGGGAGGGAACATACAGACATATAGCTGAGAGTAATGACTGCGTCTACATGCCCATTTCTGAAACATGGGACGATTACGACACATTGTTCTACAACGCTTGGCAAGATGTTGATATTCAGACTACTCGGTTTGTTGACCCTCAGACCATGCAAAGCCTAGGTATCGACAGGGCACTCGGGAACCTGATTGAGAAGATCGGTTTGGGGACTATGCCGATGCGAAAGTACGATCTGTACCCTGACCTGGTGCGACAGTTCCTCGCGACAGTCCGAGTCTACTATCAGGACGAGGTCCTGAAGGACACGCTGGTAGGCACCATGACTTTCATGATTCGCGGAGTACGATACAGGCTGCCACTCACAGATCTCTGCGATATTTATGGTTTCCGCAGGGATTTCATGAAGGTCGCTATGCCTACTCAGTTTCCCGATGTGCAGGTCTTCTGGGAGCATTTCGGAAACGGAGCCTACTACTCCAAGACATCCACTCAGACGGACGTGCGTCATCCAGTTCTGCGCTAACTGATTAGGATACTGGGAAACACTATCTTGTGTATGATGGAGCCTAACAAGATGCGGTTGTCTGAACTTATCATGCTCTCCTTGGCCATTGGAGACATCATCGACGACGAGAATTATGAGTGTCCTGAGCTCGATCTCGCGGTCAACCTAGGGGCAGTCTTTGCCCATCACTTGGTCTCTCTGAAGACCAAACCATTTGTGGGTACAGCTCAAAAGTCCGAGACGGTGGGTAGTCTTCTTACCCCTATCTTCCAGCATTTCAGTATCAGCACTGCGAGCTGTTCGGTAGTCACCACCCGTACTATCATGGACGAGAGACATCTTCGAAACCTCAGGTGGTTGAAACCTGCGCGACTTTGGTGTTTTTTCAACACAGATGGAGAGTTTCTGGTTAAGCTCCCCAACAGAGAGTTAGCAAACATTGGTGACAATCCCGATCAGCTACGTTTTGAGCCTGATCCGAGCCTACTGACTATTGCACCTCGCACTCGCCAAGGTCGAGGACCCTCTGCTACTGCACCTGCTGATGATGACATTCCATCTACTTCACACCAGGGAGGACAGGCCCATTGATCACGAGCAGCGACTTCTTCTATCCATGCACCATCATTTCCTTCTCCTTCGGAACTTCCGATGGAGCCAGCTGCCTTTCAGAGGATGATGATAGAGAGTATGCGGAGCATCTGGACTGCCATTTCTCGCTGCCGCTGCATGACCGACACGGACGCTGCTCCTTCGTCTCAGCCCACTGAGCCCACTGACGTTGGACCATCTGGCACCGCTGGCGATGACTCTGACGCCACTGAGGAGGATTAGTCCTCTTTCTATCTGATTATCACGTTGGCTTTTTCTTTTCCCTTTTCTTTTTATTTTCTTTTGAACTTTTGTGTCTTTTATGTTTTTAAACCTATGGATTTATGCTTCTATGATATTTTGTTGCACCTAACTTGTGTTTGAGTGGTCTAACAGTGCTTACATTTAACACATGGATCGTTTGACACAATTTTGGAGCTACATCTGACCTTAGACGATTGAAACACGAAATCGCCTGAGTGTCGATCGATACCCTGTTGGTATCGGTCGACACCCTATGCGAGTGAACAATTCATCATATCGACTTAAGCCTAGTATCGCTCGATACCAGGCCGTGTGTCGGTCGATACTCGATGTTCCAGCACGGTAACTTCTTGTTTCTCCTAAATCCACTTGGTTCATTTGTTGTCTTTCACCAACTCTATGCTAGATAACACTGGGGACAGTGTTGTTTAAGTCTGGGGGAGGTAGTCGCTGACATTGTTTTTGTTTTTCCTAGAGTCAGTCGTTTTTGAGTCAAAATTTTGTTTGAGACTGTGATCTTTTTCTTGAATCTATTGATTTGACCTTGCTTCTAAGTGACCATTGTTACAGAATCAGTTCTAGATCGACTAATGAAAAATCCAAAGGCTGACCGGTTGACTAGAAGACACTCATGTTTCCAGCAAAGTTCCTTAAAGCCTGAGCCAAATTTTTGCACTTCATCGATGTGGTTAGTGTCCATAGAGCTTGATTCCTCATTCGTATCTGACAAAGGAACCCATGTGTTTTTAAAGTAATGGTATTTCTCTCCCTGTTACAAGTTAATTAATAAGATGCATTAAAAGATGAGATGATTTTCTTCTTAGTAGAGGGTTAGGAAAATTTCCAACGATCCCATTACTCTACTTGGTGAGGAATGATCACACAAAGGATTGGAAGCGAGGCTAGGATTTTCCTATGATGCCATTATTCGCCTACGCCTTTGATACGTTGAGAGGGAAGAACCGGGGATTCGGTGGCTAACACAATCAATACTCGCGTCTCATACCTTGATGCGTATATGCAAAGCTGAAAATAAAAGAAAGAACATAATAAAAAATAAGTCTGGGGGAGAGAAATAATACCAGAAAGAATCTAGAAGGCTCTTGGTATCAATCGCAGCGATGAAACTGGCGAGGATGGCTTGATTGAACGATGCTACGAAATAATGTGTGTAGTCTGGAAAACTGCAAATGTCTACGGAGAAGTACATGGTGGTTAGATCGAAAACTGGTTAGGTGATATTTGGAGCACTAAAGAAAATGGTCATTGCAACGTTTCAAGAACAGTTGAGTCTCTATGTTTTCAAACCTCTTTCTCTGGTTTAGTCTTCCATTTGCTTGAGGGCAAGCAAAGGCTAAGTCTGGGGGAGTTGATATATCCGTTTTATAGAATCTTTCTACTATTTGGTAGTGTTTTAGAGTATTTTACAGGTTTTAGCACGTTTGGAGCATAATTGGAGATATTGGAGCTTTCTGGAGCATTTTGGAGCGAAACATACGTTCATGTAGCTGAGTACCCGATTTGAAGTCTCGGTATCGATCGATACTGCCTAGTTTCGGTCGATACTCACCGAAGCAGGACACAGATCGCAACTTAAGAAGAGTTGAAGAATTGCAAAAGTGCCCAGAAGTCTTTATTATTTACAAGAAGCCCTAAAACGTGATTTAGGTTATTTAATAGGATTTTACAGCCACTTTGTTGGCAACGCTTTCATTACGCATTATTTTAATTTGGTTTTGTGAGAGAGCTTTTGAAGGGAGACAAGTCTGAAACTCTGTTCGTCCGAGAGAATATTTCGAACCCTCTTGTTACTCTTTCGATTTTATTTGATGATTTATTCAAACAGGTTTATTGCTTCAATTTCCATGTCTGAGTAGATCTCTTGTTAGGTTTAGGGTTCTCATAAGGGTTTTCTCTGAATGCGAGATTGATTAGTTATTAGGATTCACTATCTGAATTAGTTCTTCGCTATATGTTGTTTGCAAAGCTAATTCTAGATTGATAACTTAAATCTTAGGATAATTGATTAGGCGCGAGAGTGCGATTAATTACCTGATAGAACCTAGGGTGAGAAAAATAATTATTCTCAAAGAGATTTGGTTTAGTTGTTTTGTGAACAAATCAAACCTGATTACAAAGCTGATTTAGACTTTAGGATTCGTAAAGAGATTTGGAATTCCTAGGATTTAGATTTAGATAGTTTTCGCAACGAGAGTTGGTTAGCTATATCTTAGTGATTTGAGTTCGAGAACCGCACTAAATCTGAACCATGACTAGTTAGTTCATCTGCATTCATTGAATTCCTGAGAAATACCCTGAACCTAGCCTTTCTCCAATCGAATTTACAACCGTTTTAATTTACATTCTGTTTGCAATATCATTGATCGCTTAGCTTAATTCTCATCTATATAATATATTGTGCATTTCTGTGAGTCCTTGTGTTCGACCCCTACTTTACTGCAACTACTGCTTAGTACTTTTAGGGTATTAATTTGAGCATATCAATCACGTGGAATTTAAAATCCTCGGTTCCTTTATATATGTTTATATATGTTGGATTTTATATATGTTTGATTTTTATTTTATTTTTCCCTCGGTTCCTTGCCTGAGTTGCCTCCATTGAAGCCTCTTCAAAGATTCTTCTCCTCCATGTGCGTGTGTCATTGGGAGATGAAGATGATAGAACAATGACGTCTATACATATTATATTTCTTATCTATGTTGAAGGTCTGTAGAGCCCAGTTGGTAATGTGTAAGCATTTAAAGTTCGTGGTCACGGGTTCGAGTTGTAGTGGGTGTAATTTTTTTAATTTATTGCCAATTCGAATTTTTCGTTAATGTTTTAACGGGGTTGACTAACAGAATTTTGGTCAATGTATGTTTTGGACAAAAAAAATTAGTATGTGCATGGATATTCAAATAATTAAGAGTTTGGGTTTGAATTTGCACACTAAAATTTTTCAGGACCTAATTGGTACCAGTTGAAAGAGTTGAGGCATGAATTTGTCGTTTTCCCACATCTAACCCTTAATCCTAAACTCGAGTTGTAGTGGGTGTAATTTTTTTAATTTATTGCTAATTTGAATTTTTCGTTAACGTTTTAACGGGGTTGACTAACGGAATTTTGGTCAATGTATGTTTTGGACAAAAAATATTAGTATGTGCATGGATATTCAAATAATTAAGAGTTTGAGTATGAATTTGCACACTAAAATTGTTCAGGACCTAATCGGTACCAGTTGAAAGAGCTGAGGCATAAATTTGACGATTTCCCACATCTAACCCTTAATCCTAAACTCTAAATCTTAAATTGTAAACTAGATCTTACACATGAATATCAAATAATATACAAAAAACAACACTTACAAAAAATTTAAAAAATATAATCAGTTTATAAATCTTAAATTCAAAACCCTAAACACATACATATCAATAATATACAAAAAATCAACACTTACAATTTTTTTAAATAAAATAATTTTATAAATCCTAAATTCTAAACCCCAAACACAAACTCTAAACCCTTAACCCTATACTATTAACCCTAAACCCTAAACCAAACAGATGTTATCTCAACGTCTAACTTAATTGCTTAATAACTTGCATTTGTCGCAATTAGAGATTTAAAACTTGGTCTCCGTGAGATTTGATTCATAGGGGAAATTGTTGATTAGCTTCAAAAGATGGTTTTGTTAACAAGAAACAGCTTGTCCGAGAAGCAAAGAAATGCAATTTACTTATGGGTCTTTAACTGCTCCTACTCGACCAAAAGGTAAGTGTTACCTGCTCCTAATCAGTAGGGTTTAGGGTTAAGTGTTTAGTGTTAGTGTTAACACTAAACCCTAAACCGGCCAAAACCCGATGGGAAACTGATGATCATGTAATGCTGACAACAATTGAAGATCTCGTCGTCAAGAATTCGCTACAAAGAGTAAACCCAGTAAATCTCGATTACAATGTCGGCGATGTGGAACCAGAAGACGAATTCATGTGTAATTTATCGTCTTATAATGATGACGACGGAGAAGGTGAAACACCCTACTAATTATGTCAAGATTAAATCATAATGTTATATTATATGCAACTTACGTTATTTAATGTGTTAGTATGTTAATTAAGCTAAATTATGTTAGTTATGAAAAAAATTAAACTAAATTGCTACTCATTAGCTACTGATTATAGTCTAAATAGGAAAAAATCAAAATTGTTTTTTGGAGCCAATATCTCTTATGGCATTTAGCCAAATTTTCGTTTTGGCCAAAAAATTTCCACACTTTTTTTTTGGTTTTGGCGGAATTTTTTTTTTTTTTTTTCTAAGTTAATTTCACTCCAAACAACACAATTCATTCAAGTGACCAAAAAAAAAAAAATCAGATCTGAGATTTTTTTTTACTCGTCTCTCGTTTTCTTTCGAGCGAACTTCTCAGATGCCACTTTTTTAAAGAAAAAATTCTACCATGCCACGTACTAATCTACATGCCACTCAATATGTAGAATGTCAATTATATCCTTAATGAAATTTGTTTTTTTTTGTTTTTTTTTTTAAAAGAAAACAGAAATAGAAAAGGAAAAAAAAAGCGCTTACCTTCTTCCTCCTTCCCGTGAGCTCCTCCTCTTCCTCGCCATTGTTGCTCAAACCGAGCTCCTTCAACCACGTCCGTCGTCCCCTCCGGTGAGTTTTCCGTTCTCGTTGGCGTCGATTTCTTCTCCTTTCTTCATCGGGTTTGGTGAGTTCATTGATAAGGGATTTGGGGATTTGTTAGATTTAGGGATTTGAAAAGGAATTTGGTTGTTTTGGTGCACATTTGGTTTGTAATCATGTTTAGTGGTAAGAATAGCTATTTCCATAGGTTATTTATCGAATTTAGCTGTTGAATGGTGGTAAATCTAGAGGAAACCCCGATTTAGAATCGATCCCAAATCTGGAAATCTGCAGACATATGACAACTGGAACAAATTGTATAACTGAGAGATAGTAGGACAACTGGTTCAAATGGTATATAACTGAGAGATATTAGGACAACTGGAACAAATGGAATAACTATGACAAATTGTGTAATTCGTAATTTGTGTTTTTTTATCTTATTTCCAGGAGGCGATGAGGAAGATGCACACAAACATTTATTTTGACTATGGAGGGTACTATACAAAAGAGCATGAATGGGTTTCAATAAATTCCGTATACGCTATATCGTTTAAGACCGCATCTATGGAAGAGATAACTTATTCGATGTTAGTAGAGAAAATATGCAGGAAGATTGCGTTAGATGAAACCCCGAGGAAGCTGAAATTGAGTTATAGCGTATCTAATGTTGCGAGAGAGTCATATATTGTAGATGACGAGGACAGTTAAGTCGGATACGGAGCGACTTATGTTACGATGTAGTCAAGCTGCACAAGGTTGCAAATGGTATTTACGAGCTGCGAGAATTCAGAAATCAGAATGGTTGCAGCCCGAAAGTCCTGATGAGTAAACATATTTTCTTCTTTGTAATTCTCGGATTTAACTAAGTACAACCAGGTTTTACTAAATACTACTAAGAACATGTATATTGCTGTATTTCTCGGATTTTTACAACAAGGTTTAACTAAGTAGTATTAAGAACATGTGTGTTACTATATGGCTTCGGATTTGTACAACCAGGTTTAACTAAGTACAAATAAGAACATGTATGTTCAGTATTTCTCAGATTCGTACAACCAGGTTAAACTAAGTATAGATAAGAACATGTCTGTTCTCGGATTTGTACAATCAGGTTCAACTAGTAAAACTACGAACAAAATAATTATACAATCAAAATTATTAATATAATATCCAACTAATATTAAAAATGGTAAATTAAAGTGTAAAATGATTCGTAATACCTAAAGAAACGATTATTAATCAATAAAAAATGAATTAAACATTTTCCTAATACATATGCTTGTAATACATATGCTTGTTCTCACATGAAGTACTCCTTATAGTATAAGGAAGACTTTGTTAATATTCACCTCTTACGATGGAAAAGAGTTGAAAAATTCGATTTCGTGCAAATTGTCTTATGAAAACCTCATAAATGGTACATAACTGTGGGAAATCACGTGGACAACTACAACATAATCATTTATATTAAGGTCCAACTTAAATACGCAAATATCGCCAAAAGTACAACTATGATGTTTGGTGAACAACTGTACATCTAGGGGAAAACTATGTTTAAACCACACCAACTTTAATAAATACATTTCTCACTCATTTCTCACCAACTTTAATAAATACCTAGCCGTCTCTTATTTTTTCGGAACTTCCCTCCTTTTTTAATCATGTATAAAATTGACGGCGCACATGTTACTTTGACTGCGCACATGTCCCTTTCTGCGGCGCACATGTCCTTTTTATATTATTTTATTTATTTTAATTGTAACTTTATATTATATAGTTATACCAGTTGTACTTAGTTGTACTTAATATTAATTATACGTAATTGTATTAAATTGTACCTAAATCCACTTTTAATTCAACATTGTATGGGATAGCAATTCCACACTCGAGCAATGTCTTTTCAACATTGTATGGTCTCTAATTAAATTATTAATTATGTTTTTAATTAATTTTAAGTGTAATTGTAATTTATATAGTTATATTAGTTGTATCCAATTGTACCGAATAACTTACACAATATAATCAGTTAACCAAATTGAACAAAAACATATTAAAATAAGTTCCAACGGTCGACTTCCAAAAACAACCATAAACTCTAAATCTTATGTTTCTTCTTGCCCTTTTGCTCCTTTTCCCCTTCCTTCTTATATTTTTTTACCATATTTCTTCTTGTCTTTTTTCTCCTCTGTATACGGTTGCATTGGTTGGCTATCATCATCTGTATCCTGAAATTCAAACACAGTATTACTTAGTTGTCCTAATTGTCTAAAATTCTACTAAAGAAACAAATTAATCAAACACATTATTACTTAGATGTCCAGTTGTCCGAAATTCTAACAAAAACACAAATTAATCAAGCAAAATATTACTTAATTATCCCAGTTGTCTGAAATTATACTAAGAACACAAATTAATCAAACATCAGTTTGAAAGAAGAATCCATAGAGATTGAAGTAAATCTAAGAATGTCAACTCACTAAACCCACATATCGCAACACATAATCGTGAAAAAACATAAATAAAAACATTCGAACTCCAAATCAAAGTCCCAGGTTGTATAATAGAATCATAAACAAAGAATGAGAACGTCATGATGAATAATTCGTGTTAGGTCACTGAAGAGCTCACAAGATGTAAAAAGTCACAATACAGTCATGATGAAAATTAAATCAAGTCAATTCAAGAAGACCACATACACACACAAAAAGGCAGAACAAGAACAAGGCTAATAATATAAATACCACTCATATGTTCATTGCTCCAACAATCGATAAAGCTGAGCTTTCATCGTTATCCCAACATGATCTCGTCCCAAGTGATACTGACAAATGAATAATCAGCAAAAAAAAAGAAAGCAATTGAGACAAAACACATAAAAGACGGGATTTTGAGAGCACATAGAGTTAAATTACATCGTCATAGGCCGAAGTGAGTTCCTCCGGTGATGTAGTCTTGGTTCTTTCCAAATCCATGATCGAATCCAACGGTTTCGGCTGCAACGGTGTGAACCCAGATGCAAACCTCGAATTTCTGATTGAACCAAGCAAAGCCCATTAAACTAGAAACATCGACTCCACATTGAAATGTATATACAGTGACCAAATTTCATCTCCATCTTCCCCCAATTCGAAAATTATAAACTTTGATTCCATCTCCAGCTTCTCCCAATTCGACGGCTCACGCATCATCCTCCTTCTATTAGCGTGACGAAGGAATCTCGCTGTCTCTCTAGGACCTTATCGATGAATCCCATTGTCTACATCAACGCTCACGGTTCCCGAAACGCCGGAAGGAAGAAAGGAGTTGTGTCGATGATTCCGTCATAATTTGACCTGACGCTGAATCCGGTTATGTCGTGTTTGTCGTCGTCGTCGCTCAATTTTAATCGACCGATTAATCCCATTTAAAAGGGATGACGATTTACTCCAAAAAAGTTTGGTTTTAGACATACAAATTTTCAGAGAAGTGAAAGAGAGAAAAAAAACGATAATGTGAGGAAAATTGAGGATAATTATTTGGGGATAATTGTGGGTTGGGTGGGTCATTGGGTTTAAGTGGGATGGGTGGGTAAAATTATGGTTGGGTTGGTAATATTATAGATGTATGAGGATAATCACGGTATTTCCTCAATTTTCAGATTTAAACAAAAATCAAAACTAAAATAATTATTATAATGGTGGTATCTGAGAACAAACTTTCAGAAAAAGTGGTTTTCCAGCAATTGTTCCTTTTCTTTCCTCCTCTTCTCCTATCTTCCTCCTCCGTTTTGACACCGACGACACCACCTTCCGATCCGGTTTTACCAACGCACTCAGCCTCATCCTCCACCTCCTGTTTCCCCTGACCTAGGTCACCCAAACCCTAACTCGCCTCTCGATATTCACGAAGCGGCCATACTACACCATCTCCACCGGCATCTCCTCGTCTCCAGCAGCCAATTCGAGCCGAATTCCGCTTTCTCCGGCGGTGGATTCATGTCTTCTCAACCTTCTCAGGCCTATGAATCATCGTCCTCCACTGCTAAGGTAATCCATCTTTTGCTTACTGTCAAGGAGTAAGCTTTGAATGTTCCGTCCAACTTGGAAGCTCGAAGGCGTCTTACTTTCTTTTCAAATTCATTATTCATGGACATGCCTCCTGCACCCAAGATCCGCAACATGCTTTCCTTCTCGTAGGTTCCAGTCACTTTCAACTTAATTTATGCTTTGCACATTGATCTATGGATAAGTAGCTTCATCGCAGACATATGATACATCTCTTAATTGTCTTCTCAATTTCATATTTCCTACTAGCAGTGACTAAATGTGAAAATCAATAGTCTTACTATATCTTAACATCTCCCATTTTTCTTTTTCATAGGGTCCTAACACCATACTTTTCAGAGGACGTTCTTTTCTCCATATTTGGCTTAGAACAACAAAATGAAGATGGAGTCTCTATACTTTTTTACTTGCAGAAGATCTTCCCAGGTTTCACTTTTCAATTAGTTTTAATTTTTTCATATGGCGCTCAATGTTTGAGCGATCAGCTGAGTCGATGGCTTACATCAGACAAATGGACAAACTTTCTGGAACGAGTTAAATGTGGCAGCGAAGAAGAACTAAGAGCAAGAGATGATTTGGAAGAGGAGCTTCGTCTATGGGCATCTTACAAAGGCCAAACTCTGACCAAAACCGGTATATAGACTTTAGCGTCTTCTCTCAATCTTTCATCGAATGAAATCTGTTTCATTTTGCTAACTGGAAGAATTTTTATTTTGATTGTGCCTGATTTCTGATTTGTTTCATCAAGTGCGAGGCATGATGTATTACCGAAAGGCTTTGGAACTTCAGGCCTTCCTTGACATTGCAAAGGATGAAGGTACTTGAATAATCTTCACTGTGATTTCTTTTGAATGTTAGAAAGTGTGAAAGCATTCCTTCAATTTCGTTTTGTTCTAGAATTATTGAAAGGTTACAAGGCTCTCGAGTTAACCAGTGAAGAAGCATCAAAGAGCGGAGGGTCAGTCTGGGCACAGTGTCAAGCACTTGCGGATATGAAATTCACCTTTGTGGTTTCTTGCCAACAATACAGTATTCATAAGAGATCTGGTGACCAACGTGCTAAAGACATATTGAGACTTATGACAACGTAATCTCTTCAATTTTTCATCCTTTGAGCTTCTCAGTTGATTTGTTGTTATTTTCTTAGCCTCGTTAGTTAAGTTTGATATTTCTTTGTGGCAGGTATCTGTCTATTCGTGTTGCCTATATCGATGAGGTCGAGCAAACACATAAAGGCACTAATAAGAGGACAGAGGAAAAGATTTATTACTCAGCTCTTGTGAAAGCTGCTCCGGAGATATGGGGATTCCTCGCCACTGGTTTAGCTCACTTGTTTCTCTCTTCTGATGATTCATCCTCTCCACTGGTTTAGCTCACTTGTTTCTCACTTGATGTTATGTTTTGCAAATTGGAACAATCCTTATTAGTTGGAGTTGCCTTTCCATTTTGATTTAGAACTTGAAACTTATGTTACTTTTGTTTAACTGTAATTTTGGTTTTTTGGTGTATGGATTTGTGTTCTTCATTTGTTTTATTTTACTTTTGTTTAGAGTCATGTTTAAATTAAAATTAACAAACCAATTAATCGATAAAAAAAATCAAACAAAGCTAAACCAAATCAAGAAATCAAAAATCTAGTAGTATGTATTCAGTAGCAAATCAGTCGTAAAAACAAACACAAATCAGTCGTAAAACAGTCGTAAACAATGCCAAAAAACGCAAAATCGATGCTCAGATCAGTCGTAAATTAGTAGCTGAAATAGTAGGTAATCAGTCGCAATTCAGTAGTTAAATTTTACGACTGAATACCAACTACGGCTGTAGTAGCAAAATTCAGTCACTAATCAAACGTAAAATTTTGCTACTGAATAGCGACTGAATAGTGACCGCCTAGTATCAGTCGTAAATCAGTAGCAATTTTGTGACTGGTTTTTTTTTGCGACGAGACCTTTACCTATAGCAGAAATCAGTCGGTAATCAGTCGTAACAGGGTGTTTTGCTACTGATTTCCGACTGTTTTTGTAGTAGTAAAAACCCTGTTTTCTTGTAGTGTGCTCGGTGCAACTGATCGGTATAGAAGACGGAGGAAGACAACCCCAGTACCGACGTGCAACACCGAGGAGTGACGTCGGTATCAAAGCTTCAGGGGATTGTACCGAGGTCACTACTCGGTGCAACTGATCGGTGCTGCTGAAGGAGGAGACCCGGGGGAAAAATCCGTTAATACCGAGCAACGTTACCGAGGAGTGACCTTGGTATCCATCGAAGAAACATCAAACATCTCCCCTCAATACCGACGTCACTGCCCGGTACCCCTCGTCGGTGCACAAACCCAGGCTCAATACCGAGGTGTGGTACCGACGAGTGACCTCGGTATTGGCCGACCAAGAACTTTTTATCCATCTAAACCTGGTCGGTACCCGGTTTGTCCTGAGTCGACCCGGTTCGTCATTATTCACTATTTATGCCCAAAAACCTAACTTTGATGGGCTAAGTCTTTTTCTTAAGGAAAAACCCTCTCTAAGAGTGATTTGTAAGAGATTGATCCTTTTGATTTATGCAATTTGAGTATTGTTTTCTTGATTGAATACATCTATCTTCTACTTTCTAATCATCCAATCATCTTGATCATGAGTTTTAACTCTTCCTTTCTTGGATTTGTTGAACCCATGATGATTAGTGAGTAGTCTTTAGGATCTTGAGATATGGTAGATTAGGGTGGTCCAAGGTTTGATTAGTGGTGTTTAGGGTTAGATATTCTTATATTCCTTCTTGTCTAGTGTCCCTAATGCTAGATTCAGCTTAAAAGAGTGGATCTAGATCATATGACATTTCATGAACACCAAATGTTTGATGAAATGCCTTGATGAACTAGACAAGAGATTTATTCTCCTAGCCTATGATAATAGTTGTATAGGGTGTATTTTTGGTTGATCTTGCTTATAATTTTAATGCTTGTTAATTTATGATTCACAAATGAAAGTTTGTTAATGAATTAGGAGATTAGCATAGTGATTAGTTGCTTGAAAGAGAGTTAGTCAAGATTAAGGATCTCTTGCCTAGGAATTAGCTTCTTTGTGTGAATGAACACCGCTAATTGGATTTGGATCACCTTACATCAATAACCCTATCTCTTGCTCCGCTTTTATTTATTTATTTACTATCTTGTTTAGTGCTACATCTTGCTTAGTTAGAATTGGATACTTAACAACAACCACACTTGTTTAGCTTAACTTGCTTTAAGTCCCTTGCATTCTTAGTGATTAGAATGATCCCAATTATGGATTGATAACCTCCTTACTACATCGTATAGAGGATAATGATACATCCTTAGAGACTAAAAAGTCTTGTATCAATTTGGCGCCATTGCCATATTGGGATTTGTTTTAACATTGAGATTTAGGTTCTTAGTGAGCTTAAGTTTTATTTTCTACCAAAGTTACTAATGTCTTTCACTTTCCATTGCTATCTCTAAACCTATAGGTGCATGCATACGCGATCTCGAGTCAACGACAATCTAGTTGGACCAAGGGACGACATACATCGCTCATACCAAGGGTTTAGAACAAGGGAAGCACGTGTGAGACAGCAAGAAGTTGAGAACAACATGGATCACTATGAAAATGTTCCACTTGGGGACATTCATGACAATGTGGACAACCTTCCACATCCTCAACAAGGTGGTAATGGAAACCACCACGCTCAAGGTGGTAATGGAAACCACCACGCTCAAGGCGGACAAGCTCAAAACGCGCCACATCCACCCAGCCGACCAATGAGAGCCCCTAATCATCCCCCAAGGGCTCAAAACGTGGTAGGAGCGGGTGATTCCGCCAATGCCCATCAAAACCGTCAAGGGATCCAAGCTCCACCGGTTGAGAACAACAACTTCGAGGTGAAGCCGGGTTTGATCAACATGGTTAAAAGTAACAAATTCCACGGTCTATCTATGGAGGATCCATTGGATCATATCGATCAATTTGATAGGATATGTGGGTTAACAAAGATGAACGGTGTTTCGGAATATGGTTTCAAGCTAAGACTTTTCCCATTTTCTCTTGGAGAAAAAGCTCATCAATGGGAAAAGAGTCTTCCTCAAGGTTCAATCACGTCTTGGGACGATTGCAAGCGAGCTTTCCTTACAAAGTTCTTTTCTCCTTCAAGGACAGCCAAGTTAAGGAACGAGATCTCGGGGTTCACACAACGCGGAAACGAGTCCTTCAATGAAGTTTGGGAACAGTTTAGAAGCTACACCTCTCAATGCCCACATCATGGCTTCTCCAATGCCTCTCTTTTGAGTACTCTCTATCGCAGTGCTCTACCCAAGATAAGGATGCTATTAGACACGGCTTCTAATGGGAAATTATTATCCAAAGATGTCGATGAAGCCATGGAACTAGTGGAGAACTGGGCCCAAAGCGACGGGACCTATGGCGACAATTATGACCGCGCCACAAGGACGACAAGCGACTTTGATGAGAACAAGCGGGCCAAGGACATGAAATCTCTCAATGAAAAAATGGACAAGCAAGCCAATTTGATTGATAAACTACTAGTGTCTTCTCAAAAGACGGTCAACTTTGTGGATGCTTATGATGAGAACCAAGGTTGTTATCAAGAGGAGAACGTGGACATAAACACTCAAGAGGAAATGAACTACGTGGGAAATCAAGGGAACTACCAAAACCAAGGGAACTACCAAAGACAAGGGTTCAACCAAAACTATAGGAACCACCCCAACTTCTCTTACCGGAACACCAATGTGGAGAACCCACAAGACAAAGTCTACCCTCCACAACCTAATCAAACTCAAGGAGTCCCACAAAAGATATTCCAACCTCAAGGCCAAGCTTCTAATACCAACCAACAAAGTTTTGTCCCAAGGAACCAATTCCAAGGGAACCAAAGTGGATTTCAACCCAAAGCTCCACCCGGTTCTCAAGACCAACAACAAGGGTTTGTGCCTCAAGGTCAAGCAAATACGTCTAAACCGCAAGAGCTTGATTTGAGCTCCATGTTCCAACAATTACTCAAGGCAAATCCGAAGCTAATCCCAAGGAGTATGTAAACGCCATCACCTTAAGAAGTGGTACGGTCTTGCCTCCAAGAGAATCTCCTTCTCCTCTCAATGCGGACATTGAGAAGCAAAGTGGGGGGGGGGGGGTGGAACTTCAAGAAGATGACGAATTGGTTGAAGATGAGGTAGTGAGAGAGCAAGACAAGGTAGAAGAAGTTGAGAAGGTCAAGCCTAGGGTTGTTGTTGCTCAAGAGAAATCGAAGAAGAATGTGTTTATCCTTAAGCCATACGTTCCTAAGTTACCTTTTCCCGGTCGTTTCAAGAAGCGACTTATGGACAAGTACAAAGCCATCTTTGATAAGCAAATTGAGAAGGTGGAACTCACAATGCCTTTGGTTGATGCCTTCTTACTTGTCCCTCAATACGCCAAATTCTTGAAAGATACCGTGTATGAGAGGGCTAAGGAGATGGAGTCTATGGTCATTTTAACTCACGAGTGTAGTGCCATAATACAAAAGAAGATGGTGCCAAAGAAGTTAGGAGATCTGGGATCATTCACGCTACCTTGTGCACTTGGTCCTCTAGCTTTCAACCATTTTTTGTGTGATCTTGGAGCAAGTGTAAGCCTCATGCCGTTTTCGGTAGCCAAGAGACTAGGCTTCACACGCTACAAGGCATGCAACATTTCTCTAATATTGGCGGATAGAAGCGTGAGGGTTCCTATTGGTTTGCTTGAGAATCTTTCCATTGTGGTGAAGGATTTCATTGTCCCCAAGGACTTTGTGGTTCTTGAAATGGATGAGGAACCGAAAGACCCTCTTATCTTTGGTGGGCCATTCCTAGCGACCGCGGGAGCGATAATCGATGTGAGGAAGGGCAAAATAGATCTCCATTTGGGTAAAGGAGAAGTCCTTGAGTTTGATATTAACAAGGTGATGAAGAAGCCCACCATAGATGGCCAATGTTTCTACATAGAGACCATGGATGAGCTAGGCGATGAATTGCTTGAGGAAATGAGATCGTAGAAGACGGGTTGGAAGTGGTTTTGACCAAGGAGCATGGAGATCATGAGTTTTTGAGCAAGGAGAGTCAAGGTTATGAGCTACTCATGGATTCTCACAAACTGATCGAAAAAGACACCACGTTTGTTGAGTTGTGCATTCGCGGTACCGAGGTTCAAGATGGCTTAAGAGTTAGCACGGGTCAAGAGGAGTTTGTTCTAGCCGTTGAAGAGACTAGCAAGGGTAAGCCTAGTCTTGAGGAGGACGATTGGAGCGAACTCAAAGCACCAAAGGTGTGATACACGACTTTTGCAAGTCTCTAGAGTCAATTCTCTAAATGCAATTGTAGCAT
>PKML01052526.1:122240-135333 GCA_002933935.1 Eutrema yunnanense | reverse complement strand
TGCAAAGAAATTTGGGATTCTGAAGTTTAGATTTAGATAGTTTTCGCAACGACAGTTGGTTAACTATGCATTAGTGATTTGAGTTCTAGAACAGTGCTTAACCTGAACCCTGATTAGTTAGTTTATTTTGCATTCATTGATTTCCTGAGAAATATCCCTGAACCTATATTTCCCCCATTGAATACAAATCGTTTACTGCCTTCTGTTTTCTGTTTAACCTGAATTGCTTAGCTTAGCTTGATTCTATAATTTATTGAGTGATTTCTGTGGATCCTTGTGTTCGACCCCTAGCTATACTATTACAACTGCTTTAGTACTTTAGGGTATTAAATTGAGCATATCCCAAAATCTTCCAGCAAACCCCTTAACCAGATTGCCTCTTTCACGCACTCTGTTAAGGCTATATACTCGGACTCGGTTGTAGACAAGGCAACAACCTTCTGTAGTCCTGACTTCCAGCTAATGGCAGTACCTCCGAGCGTAAACACATAACCAGTTATGGATCTTCTTCGATCCAAATCCGACGCATAATCTGCATCACTGTACCCGATCAGCTTTAGCTCTCCTTTCTTCTGAAACACCAACTTCGTATTAGAAGTACCTCTCAAGTATCTCAGTACCCACTTCACAGCTAACCAGTGCTCCTTTAATGGATTTGCCATGAATCTGCTCACTACTCCAACTGGATACGCAATGTCAGGTCGAGTTCCTATCATTGTATACATAATGCTTCCTACGGCATTTGCATACGGAACTGACTTCATGTGCTCAGCTTGTTCTTCCATTTCTTCTTCTGTAGCCGACTTTAGCTTGAAGTGCATCCCGAGAGGTGTTTTAACTGCCTTGGCTTGATCTAGCTGAAACACCTTTAGAATCTTCTCAACATAGCTCTTTTGAGATAATTCCAATCGAGATTCTTCCCTGTTCCTGCTAATCTCCATACCAAGGATTTTCCTAGCAGGTCCAAGATCCTTCATCTCAAAGACTTCATTTAACTGTCTTTTGAGTGAGTCAATCTCCTGCTTGTTCTTCGACGCCACAAGCATATCATCGACATAGAGTAACAAGTAGATATAAGACCCATCTGCAAGCTTCTTCACATACACACAACTGTCAAGGTTACTTATGTTGAAATTTATACTCTTTATAAACTGATTGAACTTCTGATTCCACTGTCTCGGACTTTGCTTTAAGCCATAAAGAGACTTCTTAAGCAGACAAACCAGATCTTCTTTTCCCTTAGCAGCAAATCCTTGCGGCTGCTTCATGTAAATCGTTTCCTCTAGATCACCGTGCAGAAAAGCAGTCTTTACATCTAGTTGCTCCAACTCCATATCCTCATACGCAACAATCTCCAAGAGCACCCTGATAGAGACATGTTTAACAACTGGTGCAAAAATCTCATTGTAATCTATACCCTCTCTTTGTGAGTACCCTTTTGCTACGAGTCTTGCTTTAAACCTTGGATCTTCTACACCCGGAATCCCCTCTTTTCTTTTGAAGACCCATTTGCATCCGATGACTTTTGATTTTACAGGAAGCTTTACTAGATCAAATGTCTTGTTCTTAGCTAATGAACTCATTTCCTCCTTCATAGCATTATTCCACATTTCCCAATCCTTGTCTCGTGTTGCTTCTGCATAGTCATTGGGCTCCAATACTTCACCTTCATCTGTTGTAAGAAACACATGCTCCACCAGTTGATTTTCACGAAATCTTAGAGGAACACGTATCTCTCTCCTTATCCTGTCTCTGGCCAGGAGATATGTTTCTAGACTTGGTGTCGTTTCAATATCTGCCTCATCTTCATCTGAACCAGATCCATCCTCTGAATCTGAGACATCCTGATACTGAACACTCTCATCTCTTAACTCTGCAGACCCCTTTTCTTTCCCCATATCAATTTCAAGCTCCACTGTCTCTCTTTGCTGATCAACCTGTGTTGCCTTTGCAGTCACGCTCTTAAGATCCTTGTAGAGTTGATCTTCCTTGAATATGACATTCCTGCTAACAGTACATTTCTTCTCATCAAGTAACCACACTCTGTATCCTTTCACCCCAGTCGGATAACCCACAAATACACCCTTCTTGGCTCTAGGATTCAACTTTCCATCGTCTGAATGAACATACACAATACAACCAAACCTTTTCAGATACTTGTAATCCTGACCAGTTTTGTCGTACCACATTTCATCCGGTATCTTGCATTCTATGGCAGTTGATGGTGACTTATTGATCAAATGTACTGATGTAGAAGCAGCTTCAGCCCAAAACACCTTCAGCCCAAAACACCTTCGGTAAACCATATTCACTGAGCATACTCCTTACTTTATCCATGATTGTTCTGTTCATTCTCTCTGCTACTCCATTTTGCTGTGGAGTGTAGGCCACAGTCTTGTGTCTTATGATTCCATTTTCCCTGCACATAGAATCAAAAGATTGATTACAGAACTCAAGTCCATTGTCTGACCTTAACTTCTTAATCTTTTTCTCTGTTTGATTCTCCACCATAACTCTCCATTCATTGAACTTTGAGTAAGCTTCGTCTTTGCTTTTGAGAAATTGGATCCAAACTTTCCTACTGTAGTCGTCAATGATGCTGAGAAAGTACTGACAGCCTCCAAGTGACTTAGGAACATAAGATGAACCCCATAAGTCTGAATGGATATAATCAAGAATTCCCTTTGAAGTATGCTTTCCAGTTTCAAATTTCAGACGGTGGGTCTTCCCAAAGATGCAGTCTTCGCAGAATACCAGCTGAGACACCTTCTTACTGTCTAGCAAACCTTTCTTGACCAGGAGATCAAGACCTCGTCGACTCATATGGCCGAGTTTGCTGTGCCATAAATGAGTCTCATCTTGTTTGATCACACTTGTACACTGCCTTTCTTTTTCACTAAACCTTTTTTCACACAAAAAATATAAGGACTGATGTCTCCTTCCTTGAAGGACCACTCTATTGTCCTTTTTGATCTTCAGGATACCATCCTTAGATCCATAGCTGCAGCCTAGTTCCTCAAGTGTTCCTGGAGAGATTAAGTTTCTTTTCATATCTGGTATGAATCTCACATTAGTAAGAATGACCACAGAATTGTCTTCATTTACAATTTTCACTGAGCCAACACCCTTGACCCTTTACACTGTATCATTAGCCATCCTTACTGAGCCTGAGCGACTCTCATCCAGTTCTATAAACCAGTCTTTTCTCCAAGTCATATGAAACGAACATCCAGTATCAATAACCCAACAAGACTCCAAATCAGTGTCTGTAACATTGATTAATTCCTCCACAAACAGCATATCAACCCTTTCTTCATCTTCCTCACCCTTTACTAGTGATGATTCTCCATGTTGCTTGTTACTTTTCTGATTCTTCTTTGGGCAGTTCATCTTGAAATGTCCCTTTTCTCCACATGACCAGCAAGAATTTTTGTTCTTATCATTATCCCTGTCTTTCCCCTTTTGCTTTTTAGATTCTCCAATGGGTTTCTTGCCTTCAGACTTAGACCAACTCGCAGTTGATCTTTCTTTGACGTAGAGGCTCTCTGCTATTGCCTTCTGATCTTTCCCATGGAAACGGATTTCGAGCTCCTTTGATTTAATACCAGAGATTACCTCTTTCAATGTCAACTTTGCTTTGCTGTATCTTAATGTATCCTTCAAACCAGCAAAGTGCTGAGGCAAAGACATTAACAGCATAATAGCTTGATCCTCATCTGAAATTGTGACCTCCACATTTTCAAGATCGGCTATGATTCTCAGGAATTCATCTACATTCCTTTCTATCGTTTGATTCGAGTGCATTGCAAAACCAAACAACTTCTGCTTCAGATGAATTCGGCTTGTTAGGGTATTAGGACTGTAAAGCTCATCTAAAAGATTGAGCATACCAGAGACTGTCTTCTCCTTCGTCACCTTCCTCAGGACATTATCAGCCAAGCTCAAGACTATCGTGCTTCTGGCTTTGCTCTGCCTTTGACGTGAAACTTTCTCTGGATCCTCCTTAACCTCTTCCGTCTTAGAGCTCTCAACATCCGTTGCACCTTTCTTCCCTTTTTCTTTTTCTTCTAGATCAGGGAAGATTATCCCAAGCAGATCAAAGAGATCTAAATGAGCGAGAAGCTTTTCTTTCCACATCATATAATCGCCGGTTCCGTTGAACTTCTCTACCTCGTGTTTCGACGGCATTGTGACGAATCTCTCCTCGAGCCTAAGCTCTGATACCAATTGTTGTAAATCGATCTCTCCTTGAATGAATCCGATTTACTTTCGATTTGAATCTCACAATCACTCCGTCGCACTCTTCGAATCGTTTGAACAAAATAAGAAAAGCAATTGCGGAATTAAAGAACACACGAGATTTAACGTGTTCAGCCTCCACGACCAATGCAGTCGCAGCCTACTCACGCCGGGATCGTTTCCCGGAAATCCACTACTTCGCCGGAGAAGAAGATACAAAGAGCTCTCTCTGTTTTCTCTCTCTTGATCACAATCGATCTATTCTCTCTCTAGAACTCGATTGTTCAGATACAAGATACTAACGACCTCTAACAACCCAATATACACCCACGCGACTGAGACTCACGCACCAACAACCTCCAACACACCGTTGAGTCAAACCGGAGCTGCAAGCTCGTCTTCCCGCGTAACAGAAGAAACGACGCCGTCTTCTTCTTGGGTTTGGTCTTGTTTCAGGCCCATCGACTTAAGCCCATTTCAACAAAACTCCACCAATGGCTTAATCTGTCGAATGCCTGTTCCACCTGAAACAACTTCTCCGTGTAGCTTTCCTTGATCCCGGACCTTGAATTTCTCATTCAGTCTCCACCTGAAGCAGCTTCAGTGCTTCATTTTCCTTGTTTACTGGTAAACACTTTGTAAAGATGTCAGCAGGATTGGTTAAGGTTGAAATCTTTGTGACCTTAATCAACTTTTCTTCAATCTTTTCTCTGATGAAACTCATCTTAGTTGCCATATGCTTCGTCCGTTCATGGTGAACATTGTTTTTGGCCAAAGCAATAGCACTTTGCGAGTCACAGAACAGCTCCACCTGCTTCTGACAATACCCAAAATCTTCCAGCAACCCCCTTAACCAGATTGCCTCTTTCACGCACTCTGTTAAGGCTATATACTCGGACTCGGTTGTAGACAAGGCAACAACCTTCTGTAGTCCTGACTTCCAGCTGATGGCAGTACCTCCGAGCGCAAACACATAACCAGTTATGGACCTTCTCCGATCCAAATCCGACGCATAATCTGCATCACTGTACCCGATCAGCTTTAGCTCTTCTTTCTTCTGAAACACCAACTTCGTATTAGAAGTACCTCTCAAGTATCTTAGTACCCACTTCACAGCTAACCAGTGCTCCTTTAATGGATTTGCCATAAATCTGCTCACTACTCCAACTGGATAGGCAATGTCAGGTCGAGTTCCTATCATTGTATACATAATGCTTCCTACGGCATTTGCATACGGAACTGACTTCATGTGCTCAGCTTGTTCTTCCATTTCGTCTTCTGTAGCTGACTTTAGCTTGAAGTGCATCCCGAGAGGTGTTTTAACTGCCTTGGCTTGATCTAGCTGAAATACCTTTAGAATCTTCTCAACATAGCTCCTTTGAGATAGTTCCAATCGAGATTCTTCCCTGTTCCTGCTAATCTCCATACCAAGAATTTTCCTCGCAGGTCCAAGATCCTTCATCTCAAAGACTTCATTTAGCTGTCTCTTGAGTGAGTCAATCTCCTGCTTGTTTTTCGACGCCACAAGCATGTCATCGACATAGAGTAATAAGTAGATATAAGACCCATCTGCAAGCTTCTTCACATACACACAACTGTCAAGGTTACTTCTGGTGAAATTTATACTCTTCATAAACTGATTGAACTTCTGATTCCACTGTCTTGGACTTTGCTTTAAGCCATAAAGTGACTTCTTAAGCAGACAAACCAGATCTTCTTTTCCCTTAGCAGCAAATCCTTGCGGCTGCTTCATGTAAATCGTTTCCTCTAGATCACCGTGCAGAAAAGCAGTCTTTACATCTAGTTGCTCCAACTCCATATCCTCATACGCAACAATCTCCAATAGCACCCTGATAGAGACATGTTTAACAACTGGTGCAAAAATCTCATTGTAATCTATACCCTCTCTTTGTGAGTACCCCTTTGCTACGAGCCTTGCTTTAAACCTTGGATCTTCTACACCTGGAATCCCCTCTTTTCTTTTGAAGACCCATTTGCACCCGATGACTTTTGACTTTGCAGGGAGCTTTACTAGATCAAATGTCTTGTTCTTAGCTAATGAACTCATTTCCTCCTTCATAGCATTATTCCACATTTCCCAATCCTTGTCTCGTGTTGCTTCTGCATAGTCATTGGGCTCCAATACTTCACCTTCATCTGTTGTAAGAAACACATGCTCCACCAGTTGATTTTCACGAAATCTTAGAGGAACACGTATCTCTCTCCTTATCCTGTCTCTGGCCAGGAGATATGTTTCTAGACTTGGTGTCGTTTCGATATCTGCCTCATCTTCTTCTGAACCAGATCCATCCTCTGAATCTGAGACATCCTGATACTGAACACTCTCATCTCTTAACTCTGCAGACCCCTTTTCTTTTCCCATATCAATTTCAAGCTCCACTGTCTCTCTTTGCTGATCAACCTGTGTTGCCTTTGCAGTCACACTCTTAAGATCCTTGTAGAGTTGATCTTCCTTGAATATGACATTCCTGCTAACAGTACATTTCTTCTCATCAAGTAACCATACTCTGTATCCTTTCACCCCAGTTGGATAACCCACAAATACACCCTTCTTGGCTCTAGGATTCAACTTTCCATCGTCTGAATGAACATACACAATACAACCAAACCTTTTCAGATACTTGTAATCCTGACCAGTTTTGTCGTACCACATTTCATCCGGTATCTTGCATTCTATGGCAGTTGATGGTGATTTATTGATCAAATGTACTGATGTAGAGGCCGCTTCAGCCCAAAACACCTTCGGTAAACCAGATTCACTGAGCATACTCCTTACTTTATCCATGATCGTTCTGTTCATTCTCTCTGCTACTCCATTTTGCTGTGGAGTGTAGGCCACAGTCTTGTGTCTTAGGATTCCATTTTCCCTGCACATAGAATCAAAGGACTGATTACAGAACTCAAGTCCATTGTCTGTTCTTAACTTCTTAATCTTCTTCTCTGTTTGATTCTCCACCATAACTCTCCATTCATTGAACTTTGAGTAAGCTTCGTCTTTGCTTTTGAGAAATTGGATCCAGACTTTCCTACTGTAGTCGTCAATTATGCTGAGAAAGTACTGACAGCCTCCAAGTGACTTAGGAACATAAGATGAACCCCACAAGTCTGAATGGATATAATCAAGAATTCCCTTTGAAGTATGCTTTCCAGTTTCAAATTTCAGACGGTGAGTCTTCCCAAATATGCAGTCTTCGCAGAATACCAGCTGAGACACCTTCTTACTGTCTAGCAAACCTTTCTTGACCAGGAGATCAAGACCTCGTTGACTCATATGACCGAGTTTGCTGTGCCATAAATGTGTTTCATCTTGTTTGATCACACTTGTACACTGCCTTTCTGTTTCACTAAACCTTTTTTCACACAGAAAATATAAGGACTGATGTCTTCTTCCTTGAAGGACCACTCTGTTGTCCTTTTTGATCTTCAGGATACCATCCTTAGATCCATAGCTGCAGCCTAGTTCCTCAAGTGTTCCTGGAGAGATTAAGTTTCTTTTCATATCGGGTATGAATCTCACATTAGTAAGAATGACCACAGAATTGTCTTCATTTACAATTTTCACTGAGCCGACACCCTTGACCCTTGACACTGTATCATTAGCCATCCTTACTGAGCCTGAGCGACTCTCATCCAGTTCTATGAACCAGTCTTTTCTCCAAGTCATATGAAACGAACATCCAGTATCAATAACCCAACAAGACTCCAAATCAGTGTCTGTAACATTGAGTAATTCCTCCACAAACAGCATATCAACCCTCTCTTCATCTTCCTCACCCTTTACTAAAGATGATTCTCCATGTTGCTTGTTACTTTTCTGATTCTTCTTTGGGCAGTTCATCTTGAAATGTCCCTTTTCTCCACATGACCAGCAAGACTTTTTGTTCTTATCATTATCCCTGTCTTTCCCTTTTTGCTTCTTAGATTCTCCAATAGGTTTCTTGCCTTCAGACTTAGACCAACTCGCAGTTGACCTTTCTTTGACGTAGAGGCTCTCTGCTATTGCCTTCTGATCTTTCCCATGGAAACCGATTTCGAGCTCCTTTGATTTAATCCCAGAGATTACCTCTTTCAGTGTCAACTTTGCTTTGCTGTATCTTAATGTATCCTTCAAACCAGCAAAGTGCTGAGGCAAAGACATTAACAGCATAATAGCTTGATCCTCATCTGAAATTGTGACTTCCACATTTTCAAGATCGGCTATGATTCTCAGGAATTCATCTACATTCCTTTCTATCGTTTGATTCGAGTGCATTGCAAAACCAAACAACTTCTGCTTCAGATGAATTCGGCTTGTTAGGGTATTAGGACTGTAAAGCTCATCTAAAAGATTGAGCATACCAGAGACTGTCTTCTCCTTCGTCACCTTCCTCAGGACATTATCAGCCAAGCTCAAGACTATCGTGCTTCTGGCTTTGCTCTGCCTTTGACGTGAAACTTTCTCTGGATCCTCCTTAACCTCTTCCGTCTTAGAGCTCTCAACATCCGTTGCACCTTTCTTCCCTTTTTCTTTCTCTTCTAGATCAGGGAAGATTATCCCAAGCAGATCAAAGAGATCTAAATGAGCGAGAAGCTTTTCTTTCCACATCATATAATCGCCGGTTCCGTTGAACTTCTCTACCTCGTGTTTCGATGGCATTGTGACGAATCTCTCCTCGAGCCTAAGCTCTGATACCACTTGTTGTAAATCGATCTCTCCTTGAATGAATCCGATTCACTTCTGATTTGATTCTCACAATCACTCCGTCGCACTCTTCGAATCGTTTGAACACAATAAGAAAAGCAATTGCGGAATTAAAGAACACACGAGGTTTAACGTGTTCAGCCTCCACGACCAATGCAGTCGCAGCCTACTCACGCCGGGATCGTTTCCCGGAAATCCACTACTTCGCCGGAGAAGAAGATACAAAGAGCTCTCTCTGTTTTCTCTCTCTTGATCACAATCGATCTATTCTCTCTCTAGAACTCGATTGTTCAGATACAAGATACTAACGACCTCTAACAACCCAATATACACCCACGCGACTGAGACTCAAGCACCAACAACCTCCAACATGCCGTTGAGTCAAACCGGAGCTACAAGCTCAGTCTTCCCGCGTAACAGAAGAAACGGCGTCGTCTTCTTCTTGGGTTTGGTCTTGTTTCAGGCCCATCGACTTAAGCCCATTTCAACACTATTAAAATGAAAAGTAAATACTAATTAGATGAGCTAATCACCATTGTTAACGATATAATATTTTACTAAAAAAATTTACCAAATCTTGTTAAAATCAGAATTTACAACCAGATGTATACACAGCACATGAATACCAGAACAAGATAGTAGTGACACAAAAGGTTAATACATAATAAGTTAATAGCAATATCACATAACATCAAGATAGTTTTTGCAGAGTCGGTTGGAAAAAAAATGTTGAATAAACAATTTGATAGCAGTGAGCATCGAGAGCTACTTGAATAGCACTCCACCAATTAATCGATATCGAAAAAGGCAAGAAATGATTCCTTCTTTCGAGAAAGCTATAACCAACTCGGGCCAAGAGATTTGAAAAGCATACCGAAGGAGAAACAGATGGATTTTGCTCCTTGAATTATCTACCATCAGCTTGATGATTTGATCCCAATCTGCTGTGTAGTGCGACGATAACAGGTTGCGGACCAAAACAGACCATATTTCCTCCGAAAACCTGCAAGTAAAATGGAGGTGGCTGCGAGTTTCATCTACTTGTTGGCATAGGACACATCGACCATTTACCGAACCGTTCCATTGAAGCATATGATTTCCTGTTGATAGTCTGTTGTAAATCGCTAGCCATGAAAGAAAAGTGTACTTTGGAGTAGCGTATGAAAACCGTATACCCTTCCACCAATCCTTGATAGGCGTCACTTCTCTAAGCATGTGCCAGGTATTTTTTTAGCTGAATTGAGGTCTGAATTTGTCTCCTTTGTTTCTCCAGAGAACCACATCCTCTCCCTCGAGTTCACCCCTCCTCCTGAGCTCATCAATCGCATCTTCTATGAGATTACAAATATCGGACCTATGTCTCCTCCTTCTATGAGATAGCAAGACCTGCTCCACTGTTGCGTAGTTTGAAATCCCCAAGTCTATGCATCCTCGGTCTCCCAAGATATCAACCGGCCGGCCCAAAGGTGTCCATGAATCATGCCAAAAGTGTATGCACCATTTCGCACCTCCATTTTCACGAAAATCTTGGCCATATCTCTGTATTTGAGTAATTTTCTCCACATCCACGAGCCCAGCGTCGAGGAGCTCTTGATAGTCCAGAAGGAGCCCTTCCGAATTAAATACTTGCGAATCCAATTTACCCATAACGAAGAATGGGCAGACAATATTCTCCATATTAGCTTCAAGCAGCCGACTTGATTTGGGTCCCGAGGTGGTTTTAACCCCAGTCCACCTTCTTCCTTGGGTTTACACACTTCATTCCATGCAATTTTTGCTTTCTTCGTGTTTAAATCCGGATCCGACCATAGAAAAGCAGACCATAGATTGTCAATTTGCTGACAGACAAGGTTTCGGTAAACGAAAAGCAGAGATCCAGAAATTCGTTAAGCTATGAATAACGGAGCCAATTAATTAAAAATCGACCAGCGAAGGAGAGATAACGTGCTGTCCAGCAGCTTATTTTTCCTCAGATTTTCTCTAAGAGCGGAGAGTAGTCATGGACCGTCATACGTTTTGTCAAGAGAGGCAGACCCAGATATCGGACTGGCAAAGTACCTGAATCAAAAGGAAATTGATCTAGTATCGCATCTCGATTCTCTTCTGGGACTCCAGCCATATATAGTGTCGACTTTTCAAGACTGATAGCCAGCCCAGAATGCTGTTCAAATACCTCGAAAACCTGCAAGATACCTCGAAAACTTATCTGGAAAATTCATGGCCGAGAGAATTATGAGCAGGAAATCTCATTGCACAGAGTCAAACGCTTTTGAGATATCAATTTTAGCGTACATCGTGGAGATATCGTGTCTTGATGATAATTCTTCACTAATTCCAAAGCAAGGAGAACATTTTCCATTAACAGAAGATTTTTTACAAAGCCTGACTGGTTGGATGCGATGAACTTCGGGAGGACCATTTTGAGTCGATTTGCCATGATCTTTGATATGACCTTATAGAGTACATTACAACACGAAATTGGCCGGTAATCCTTCATTGCTCTAGAGTCTGATTTCTTTGGAATAAGAGCCAAGATAGTTGAGTTTATACATGTTAGCAAGAAACCCTTATCGAAAAAGGACCGAACTGCTACAACAAAATCCTTGCCCATTACTGACCAAGACTCCTTAAAAAATTCTGCTGTGAATCCATCAGGCCCAGGAGATTTATTACTGCCTATTGCAAGTAGCACATCCTTGATCTCCTTCTCAATTACCTCACTACTTAACATGACAACATCCAATTCAGCCCACTCAAATTGCAGTAGTGAGCGTTACTCCTCCTCCGACCAATTCGAGACGTTGTCCCTTTGGTAAGTTAAGAAGTTCTTAAAAAAGACGCTGCTTCTTCCTTGATTTTATCTTGCGTGACCGATAAGGAGCCGTCAATTTTCTGGATTTCCCGAATTGAATTTCTCACTTCTCGCGTCTTTACTGTTTGATGATAGTACCGATTATTCCCATCTCCTACTTTCAACCAATGAATTTTTATTTTTTGGCTCAAGAATCTCTCCTCCAGGTCAGCTAGTCTACTCCACTTAGAGAATGCTCTTGTTTCGGCCTCCATCTCCCCCCGCGAAGGGTTCAATAATGTTCTCTCTTGACATTTACACAGGTCTGTATACGCTAGCTTTGCTTTTTTCGACAAATCCCCAAGCTGATCCTTTCTTAGCTTTCGCAGATCTGGTTTAAGAACTTTCAGTTTCTTTGAGAACCGAAACATAGCAGATGTCGAGACAAATCGTTCCTCTGTTTCGCTCCATTTCGTCTCCATCAATGGTAAAAACCCATCAGTATTTACCAAAGCATTCGTAAACTTGAACGATCTTCTTTTCTTTAAAGCTTCAGCATTGATCTGCATTCGACATCGCATATGGTCAGAACATCCCCCAGCTTCAAACACGCAATAAGATTGTGGGTATTTCGTATATCATGTAGAGCTCATTAAAACCCGATCAAGCTTTTTGCAAACCAAACCTTCTTCACGTTTGTTACACCAAGTAAATTTCGGACCATGCGTAGCCATATCATCTATAGAATTATAGCGTGCCACTTCTTGAAAATCTCGCATACTTGGATGTATAGTCGATTGTAGTGGATAACCCGAATGCTCCTCAACATCTAGTATCAATCTCCAAATATCAGCCAGGGATGATCTCGAATCAATGGTGAATTCTGATGATTTTTTAGGTCCTATCATAATTCCTTGCATTCCTCCGCAAAGTTCGAAGCATAAACGAAAGAACAAAAAAATTCATTCTCCGCTCCATCCAGTAAGATCGAACATGTTATCATCTGTCCACTTTTGAAGAATGGTGTAACTCTCACCATAGGACTCCATACCACTCAAATTATTCCTAGTCGGCCATGCTCATAGTTTGATAGTAGTGACCAATCACTACAAGAAAAAACAGTTTTTGCGACCACTTTTTGTGACTCTTTTTTTGGTCACAAAAAAGTGGGACGAAAGTGTGACCACTTTGCAACGGATTTGCGACCACGGGTATTGCAGTGGCAAAAGAGTCCCAAATTACCGACTAAAAAAATTGGTCAGAAAAGAGTCGCTTATTTGCGACTGTTTAAGGACTTGCAAAAGTAGTCCCAAATTTGTGACTGATTTGCTTCGGTTTAGCAACTCCACTCGATTTTTTTT
>PKML01052526.1:57846-107919 GCA_002933935.1 Eutrema yunnanense | reverse complement strand
TAAACCAGTTTGGAGCAAGAGCTATGCCCAAATATCAAGGAAAATGCAGAGGCCATCCGACGTGCTCTAACGATCGGCTCAGACAAAGATCTTGAGCTCCGATTTAGCTTCGGGAATCTTCATGAAAGTCGTAGATAATCGAGATACCTTTCTAATAGAGGTGGTTTCAAGTCATTCCGAGCAGCCGTTAAAAAGATACGACACATTTAGTGAGCATAGGTCCGTCTGGCATCGATTTGAACTAATGGCAGAAGTCCATCGGTGTGCATCCGACCGATGCACCCGACCGATGGAAGTTCTGGAAATCCGACGGATCATATCGGTGCGTTGTATCGGTTGCAGGAGACCGATGGAAGCTCACAACATTGACGTCAAGAAGACCATCGGCAGCCTCCCACCGATACACCCGACCGATGCAAAGTTCTGGAAATCCGAGAGTCCCATCGGTGCGATGTATCGGTTGCAGGAGACCGATATGACCTCCGACCCACTTTGATATTTAGGCCAAAAACCTTTTTGTTTGTGAATATATCTCATTTTAACTTGTCAAAAACACTCTTCTTAGAGAGAGTTTGGAGTTTTTAAGAGATTCTTGGTGTTTTTATGAAAGTTCTTGTTTGTTTTCATCTATCTATCTATTTCTGATCATCTAATCATGAATCTAAACACCTCCTGCATAGGATTTGTTGAGATTATCATGGTTTGTGAGTAGTTTCTTTAGAACTTTGGGTATGGTAGATTAGATGTTTTCTTGCTAAATCATGATGCTTAGGACTTAGTTTATGAAGAATCCTTACTTGTTAGGTGTGATTAATGCTAGATTGGCCTTGACATAGTTGATTTAGAACTTAAGGAATTTCACGCCCGGAAGGTGTTCGATGAAATTCCTCAACCAAACTTAGCAAGTGTTTTACATTCCTAGCCTATGGAAATGGATGTATAGGGTGTTTAATGGCTATTTAGACTTGAGATTAATGCTTGTTGATCATTTAATTGCAAATGGAAGTTTGTTCTCAATTAAGTGATTAGTGAAGTGATTATTTTCATGGAAGTGAATTAGTCTAAATTAGTGATCTAAGGCCTAAGGATTAGCATTGTTTGAGTATCATGGTTTAGCTAGAGAATGTCCAAGTCGATTACCATTACCCGAAGTTCGTTTGCTTATTCTTGTTTAAATCGTTTTCGTTACGTTTTAGTTCAAAACTTGTTAGTCTTTTAATTACCTTTGTTATATGCTTGGTTATTTATTATCTTGTCTTTAAATTGATTAGGATCATTAGAAAACCCCTATTTGATTAGCTTAGATTAAGAAGTGTCTCGTATTCTCTGTGTGTTGTTCTCGTGCCTCCTTGTGGATTCGATCCCTAAGTGCTACAATGACATACCATTAGATTGTGGTATTGTGCACAATGGGTTAATTGTGCGAACCGTAAAAAGTTCACTATCAATTTGGCACCGTTGCCGGGGAGGTTTAGCAATAGCCATAGGGATTAGGACTCTTTTTGAGACTAAGTTTTATTTTTCTTTGTTTACTAATCTTTCCACCTTGTTTTCTCTTATCTCTCTAGGTGCATGAACTTGCAAAGTTGAGGAATGGATATCGATCAAGCACCACTTGTTGGAGATGCAAATGAGAACCGAGAAGAGGTTGCTCAAAGGGTTAGAGCACCGAGGTTGATTGGAGCGGGTGATGCTCCCAACGCCCATGGAAATCGCGCCGGTATACATCCACCACCGGTGGAGAGTAATAATTTTGAGATCAAGGCGAGTCTCATTTCCATGGTGCAAGGAAACAAGTTCCACGGTTTATCGGTGGAGGATCCCTTAGACCACCTTGATCAATTTGATAGAATTTGTGGAATGGTCAAGATCAACGGAATTTCCGAGGATGGGTTCAAGCTTCGATTATTTCCATTCTCTCTTGGAGACAAAGCCCACAAATGGGAGAAGAACCTACCTAAAAGATCCATCACTTCTTGGGATCAATGTAAGAAAGCCTTTCTTACCAAGTTCTTCTCTACTACAAGAACGTCAAGGTTGAGAAACGAGATCTCGAGCTTCACTCAAAAAGGGAATGAGAGCTTTTGTGAAGCGTGGGAACGATTCAAAGGCTACACAATGCAATGCCCACACCATGGCTTCTCTGAAGAATCGCTTTTAAGCACTCTATACCGAGGAGTTTTGCCCAAGTTTCGTATGGTTCTAGACACGGCGAGCAATGGGAACTTTCTTGGAAAAGAGGTTGATGATGGGATGGAGATTGTTGAGAATCTTGCCCAAAGCAATGGGAATTATGGTGAGGACTATGATATAGCTTTGAGAGGAAGTGGAGAATATGAGGACCGAACAAGAAGGGAGATGAAAGCCCTAAATGAGAAGTTAGACAAGGTCTTGGAAGCCACACAAACGCGTGTGAACTATGTAAGGGATTGCAAAAGTTACCAAGAGGAAGTTCACTTTGTGGGAAACCAAGGCGGTTACAACAAAGACTTCAACTCCAACTTCCCGCAACAAGGGTTTGTTCCTCGAAACCAATTCCAAGGAAACCAAGGTGGTTACCCAAGCAAACCATCTTTTGCACCGCAACCGCAACAAGGGCAAATAAGCAACTCGACACAACAAGATGTCGAAATGAAGGGTATGCTTCAACAACTCTTGACGGGGCAAGCTCTTGGAGCAAATGAGTTGAATAAGAAGATGACCGAGATTCACAATAAGGTGGATTGCTCATACAATGATCTCAAAGCAAAATTTGAAGATCTATCCACTAGGATCAAACGCTTGGATCAACAACGCACTCAAGGAGGTTCCCATTCTAGTAGACCCATGGAGAAACTAAAGGGCAAAATCGATGCAAACCCAATGGAGTATTGCAATGTTATCCTCTCAAGTGACGAGATTGAAGAAGCTATACGAGAGATCAAGAGAGTTCTCCATGAATCCAAAGATGAAGTCGTAGTGGTTTCTAGCAACGAAGTAGTTGAGAAAAGAGATGTGGAGGCCAAGACAATTGTGAGGAAAGAGACTTCTTGCATTGAACCTCCTCAACGTGAGCCCAAATCGATTCCCAAGCTTGGAAATCCGGGTAAATTTGTCATCTCTTGCTCCCTTGGTGATTTGAATGTTGATGACGCCATGTGTGATTCGAGATCAAGCGTGAATGTGATGTCACTTGAATTGGTGAAGAGTCTTGAAATCAAGAGCATGAAGCACCACCCATCACACATCACTTTTGGAGATTCTTCTTCTAAGCCACCACTTGGCATTGTTGAAGATTATCCTCTCAAGATCGGAAATTGTCTCATTCCAACCGACTTCATAGTTATGAAGATGAAGCAAACCAGTAAACTCCTGCTCCTCCTTGGAACTCCATTCCTCAATACCACCGGTGCAAGCATGGACTTCCAAAACAAGAAGGTCGTTCTCAAGAACGTGAATGACAAAGTCTTCTATTCCATGAAGCCCTCTTCCACCAAGCTTTGTGGCACCATTGTTTGTAAGGATGATGAAGTGGAAGTTAAAAAGGTTGAGTATGTGGGAAGTTGTGAGAAGATGAATTTGGTTTCACCCCCAAAAGCTTGTAAAAAGAAGAAAGATTCTCATGAAGAGAAAGGTTTGGGTTATGGTAATGTTGAAGAAGCCTTAGCGCTGGATGGTGTTTGCTTGGAATCTCTTTTCCATACCTCTATGGAAAATGAGGTTGAGAGTATAAAGGTTCAAATTTAAGGTAAAATTTAAGTATAAAGGTCCATACCGGGCAGTAGGTACTTCACCTGCATCGAATTTAAGGTAAAATTTCATTTCTAGTTTTTTTCTGGGGAATACTAGTAAAACTAGGTAAAACTATTTGAATGTTCTTCGACGGATAACTAGTAAAACTAGGTAAAACTATTTGAATGTTCGTTGCTAGGATGATGGAGTCCACTTTCGCCAGCCGTGGGTTTTTGGTGTCGAGCAAGAGATTTCGAAGCTAATTCGGAAGGTTGAAGAGCAGAGCGAGAAGATTAAAGAAATGCAAAAGAAGATTGAAGAAATGCAAAATGAGATTTAAGTAGTTGTTGTTCCATTGTCTAAAATATTGTATAAGACATATTATGTAATCCCAAAACTTCCTTTCTATTTTGTATAAGACATATTATGTTTGCTCAATGGCTTTGTTTATGATAATCTTGTTTTACCAAGTATTACGAAGTATTACCAACATAGTATTACCAAGAATTACCAACATAGTATTACCAAGTATTACCAAGCATTACCAACATAGTATTACCAAGAATTACCAACATAGTATTACCAAGTATTACCAAGCATTACCAACAAGAGATTACCAATATCAACATAAGATCTACAAACCACCACAAAAGTTTAAGCCAACATAGTTCTACAAACAACCAACATCTCTACTCTTCCCTAGATGCTTCCACGACAGCCATTCTTGCATCAAATTCATTCAGCTTCTCCTGAATCTCTTTTATGCTCTTCAAGATCTCGGCTAATTCGGTTAGAGGTGTTTGCACCGGTGGGGGCCTCTACTCATCCCATCTCCTTATCTTTTTTGGCACGCGCAGCAACGTCTTGATCAAACAGGTCTTCAAAGAAGATAGTGTAACCTCCGGCCAGGCGATTGATCCAACTATCAACCACGAGATCATCTTCATCACGATCCTCGTCTTCCTCTAAAATTTGATCCAATTGATTCTTTTCCTCTCTCAAACTGATTGAAACGAGGCTGTCAATGTCCTGCTGTGAAGGAATCAAATAAATGTTTCCAACTCAAATAAATGTTTCCAACTTAAATAAATGTTTAGATGCAAGGTACAACTTACCTTAGTAGTACCAAGTTCTTCATTGATTGCCTCAATCGGAAAGTCTTTCATATCTCCTTTCTTGAACTTCGACTTACATATCCTCGGACACATCGAGTCTGCTTCTGGGGCACTCTCCCTAAATCGTTTTCCCAATTGAGGAATCGCCTCAAACGCTAGTAGCTACAAAACAATTATGAGTTGTAAGACTTACTTTGAATTAAAGAAACATCAACATTATCATAATCATTGTACTTACATCCAAAGGAATACAGAATCCAGGAATGGGCCACTGTGTCCCTACCTTCACCCCCCTTTGGCTTGAAAATGTCCAACCGTGTGCATGATCTCCTTCACCATGAAGTCGTAAGAAAATCTCCCCCAAGGAAATGTCCTACAATACTCAAGATCATCCACAACCCTTTTAAACACTTCCAAAACGTCGGGTGCACCATCTCCAGTCTTCGTTTGTGCACAAACTATACTCAAAAGGAAGAACAACACAGCCATCTTCAATCTGTCATTACCAGCTCCCATTTCTTCAAGCTTTGCTTTCACGTCTTCCTGCCTCACCGTTCCCGTACCGAAATGACACGGATGAAATTCATATTACCCCTTTCCTTATATCCAAGAGGATAGTTTCGGCAGTTCAAACCCGAGATCAAGGCGTGTTCCCTGAGGCCATAACACACAGGAACTCCATTTACAACGAACCAAACTTCCTTCGTCTTCAGGATCTCGGCTGTTCGCAACACAAGCATCCACATGCCCTGAACCTTGTGATTATGGTCCTTAGGCATGTGGAACAGGTGTTTGAACTGAGGATGCGAGACAAACCATTCCCTCTCTCTTTTGGTCAGGGGCGGTTTCAGGCCGTCAAGCGTTTTGAACACGTCTTTGAGATAGCACCGTGTCCCTACCTTCACAGGATGCTGGTAGCTGCTAGTAGGGAGGTACAAACTATTTGGTTTTAGTGCCATCAACCTCTGCTCAATCTGCAAAATAACAATCAACTTCACCCAGTTATACAAAAATTATGCCATACAGTTTTACCAAGTTTTCCTAGAGTTACTACTATAGTTTTACCAAGTTCTACACCTACATTTTTACCAAGTTTTCCGAAGTTATACTAATATAATTTTACTAAGTAGTCCCCAGTTATCTTATTTATCACAAGTATCACGAATATACCAAATAGAGTTACCAAGTATTCCCTAGTTGTCCTATTGCTCCAAGTATTACTAGTTTTCCCTACACATTATTCCCTATTTCTACTAGTTTTCCCTATTGCTTCTTACCTCACTCTCCATCCTGATTCGTACACCCACCACACGTAACGACCACCAGAGGAAGCGAAGATGAAGCATTCACCACTGGAGGAACCGAAGCAACCATCGGAGTAGAAGCTTCGACCACCGGAGGAACCAACGGAGTAGAAGTTTCGACCACCGGAGGAACCACAGGAGGAACCACCAGATTCTTCTTCTTCTTCGCATAAACCTTCACTTTCGAAGTAGAAGCTTCGACCACCGTCTCCGGAACCGAAGATGAACCTTCCTCCGCCGTCGGAACCACCGTCTCCGCCACATGCAAATCCTCGTTTGGGCCGATCTTCATCTTCTTCGCCGCCCTCTTTTCAGGATTCTTCTTCTTCCCCACATAAACCTTCGCTTTCGCCAGATTTTCATCCTTCTTCGGATTCTCCGGCACTTTCGCCTCCTTTGCACCGCTATTAGGGTTTCGAAAACTTCTCTTCGACCGTCGGGTTTCCACCATTGTCGGAGTGAAGGAGGTGAATGCGGGGAGGGGAAGAGATTTGGGGAGAATTCCTGAGTTTTCCCGAGTTATGAGGTGGGTAATTGATTTATGAAATTTGCAGAAACTTGAATTTATGAATTTTGAAGAAAAAATAAAATGAATCGTGTGAAATCGGGTCAAACCCGTGTATGTGCTATCCGGTCGGCAGTAATTGGGTGGGGAATCGGATCACACCAGGTAAAACCTGTAAATATCATTATTTTGGTCTGGTTTTTTGGTAACTTACTCATTACAGTTATAACGAGTAGATTTGAGATTAAAATCTCAGAAAAGTGGTATCTGAGAAGAAGACCCGACCGAGAGGTCAGGAGTCAATCGATGTAGCAGTATACAGCCACAAGTGAAGTATCTCTGAGGCTTGGGACGGGTTTGAATCTCTGAAGCTCAAGCAGCGGTTGCGGATTGTCAAGTCACTAGACCGAAGGATCGAAGTCGATGATCGAAAGGATTGTCTGTGAAGACGCATATTGCGTTCTGTCCAGACGGAATAGATGGATATTTGCCAAGCAAGCATGGCAAGTTTCTTATATGATTTCGATCCCTGGAGATGAATCATATAGTTGAGAGTAGTCACCCAAGATCTTAGAGGAGAGATGCCACTTCTATGACCGGTCGTTTCCCAGATTGACCAACTAAATGGGCAATCAAATAACAGGTGAACTTGACTTTCAGCAGCTTGATTGCAGAGCAGACATAAAGGGTCAACCGTTAAACCCCAATTGATGATTCTGTCCTTGGTGGGACATCGATTAAGAACAAATAACCAGGTGAGAAAGATGTGCTTCGGGATACCACCAGCATTCCACACCGTTTTCTTCCAAGGTACGATCATTTCATGATGCTTCAGAAGTTTATAAATATTTCCTGTATGGTATTTACCCCAAATCGTATCATCCACCACCCATTCATAGTAGTCTTCGTTCTCATCTAGGGCAAGAGTAGATAAATAAGTATAGAGAGTCACCTGGTTGTCTGATCTGGCAGGAGGAACCGCCCAATGACCATGATGAAATAAGTCTAAGAGAGTAGAATTTGCACGTATTCCCAATCTAGTAAAAATATCATGTTGGAAGAAATCCTGCAATTTTCCGTAAGGGGACCAATTGTCTGTCCAGAATCTCGCGTTCCTGCCATTCCCAATACGCAATTTGATCCAAGGGTAAGCCACATCTCTAATCTTAAGAAGCTTATTTGCTAACCACGAATGCTTTTGCTTTGTTTTCATAGTCCAAAAGTTGCTCAACGATCCCAGCAAGACTTCATTTTTGTACCAAGCAACCCAAACAGATCCAGAGTTGCAAAAAAGGAGCCACACCAATTTGAGAGTACAAGCCTTGTTCCAGGTAACCAAGTCTCTACAGCCTAAACCTCCTTCTTCCTTTGCTAAAGTTGCAGTTTCCCATGAAACTCTTGCCGAATGGTGACCCTCTGTTGTCCCTCTCCACAGGTAAGCACTACAAAGAGAATTAATCTGCTTGATACACTCCTTGGGAAGAACAAAAGTTGAGCACTAGAAATTGGTAATTCCTGCTATCACTGTATTTAACAGCACCAGTCTTCCTGCAAATGACAAGGACCTTGCACTCCAGGAATTTATTTTTCCTTTAACATGTTGTAACAGAGGTGCACAGTTGTGGATTGACAATTTCTTTGTGCAGAGAGGAATTCCCATGTACCGGATTGGAAGAGAACCATGTCAGAGACCTGTGGTACTGCTAATATGTTGAACTTCTGCTTCTGTCAGGCCTGAGGAGAAGAACGAGGTTTTTTGAAGACTTATAGCAAGACCAGAAAGTTGTTTAAACTGCTGAAGTACTAGTAAGATGTTTTCAACTGAATTGAGTAGGCCTGTGCATAATAACCGAACCGAATGAAACCGAACCGAACCAAAATTAATGGTTCGGTTAGGTTATGGTTACTTCACAATAACCGAATGGTTTTTATTTTTGATATCCATTGGTTATGATAACCGAATGGTTATTAACCGATAACCAATGGGTATCCATGGATATCAAAAAAAAATAATATATATGTTTATTTCCTCTAATTAACCGAAATAACCAAAATATAACCGAAATAACCAAACCTAAATAACCGAAACTAACCGAAATATTTCCGAAATTTAACCGAAATAACCAAAACATTTCGAAATGTAACCGAAATAACCGAAATATTTTAAAATTTAACCGAAATAACCGAAAATAACCGAAAGTATTTGAAATTTAACCGAAAATAACCGAAACCATTCGGTTAATCGAAAATAACCGAAAGATTTCGGTTACCAAACGGTTATTAATTTTGATAACCATACCGAACCGAACCGAATGGTAACCGAACCGAAACCGAACCGAAAACTGTTACTAACCGAATGGATAGTAAAAGACATAACCGAACGTAACCGAAAACCGAAATAACCGAACCGAACCGAACCGAATAACCATTTGCCCATCCCTAGAATTGAGGGAGCCATCAGTGAAAATCAGGAGATCATCTGCAAAGCAAAGGTGAGTTAACTTTGAAGCTTCACATTTGTGATGGTAACTGAATTTTCCGTCTTCTCCTGCTTGGTTTAATAGGATAGAGAGACAATTCATGGCAATGAAAAAAAGATAAGGGGAAAGTGGATCCCCTTGTCTCAACCCACGTTTACTTCTGAAATATCCATGAACTGTTCCATTGTAACCTATTGTGAAGTTAAGGGTGCATATACAAGCCTTTAACCATCGGAGATAAGTATTAGGAATGTCCATACTCATTTGACAGTTAAGAGTGTCAAATGCTTTAGCGATGTCGACCTTGATTGCAATCTTTTTTGGTCCCTTGTCTTGATGGTAACCATTTACGAGCTCTGTTGCTAAGATTGTATTTTCGACCAATAATCTGCCTTGCACAAAAGCTGTTTGATTGGGTAAAATCAACTCAGGAAGAATCGGCTTGAGCTTGGTAACTAATAGTTTGGAAATTGATTTGTATAGAGTGGAGCAACAAGAAATAGGACGGTAGTCCCCTATAGCCGAAGCTCCAGGATGCTTTGGGACAAGAGAGAGAATTGTAGCATTTGTAGATGAAGGTAAGAACTCTGTCTGAAAGAACATAGACACTGCAGCAATGACTTCTTGGCCTAGAAGACCCCAAGCTGTTTTAAAGAAACCAGAGGTTAGTCCATCCGGCCCAGGAGCTTTGTTTGGATTTAATTTGAGAATAGATCTTGTCATTTCCATAGGAGAAAGGGGCAAAGAGAGGAGATGTTGCTGAGCAGTAGAGCACCGGAATGAGCAGAGGTTTTGAAACCAAAGAAGAGAGGACTGAGACGGAGGAAGGAACTCTGGAGCTAGGATCCCTTTGAAGTGAGCAATAGCAAGTGCACTCATATCAGCAGCATCAGTCAAGAGAGCACCTGAGGGCAGGAGGAAATACCTTATTGTGTTATATGCCGTCCTGACCAATAAAATCCGATGGAAGTATGAGGTATTTAGATCTCCTTCTTTCAACCAATTGACTCTTGATTTTTGCCTGAAATATGCTTCTTCAATTGTTCTTAGGAACTCCCAATGTTTGTGAAGATCTCTTTCTTGCTGGAACACAAGAGGAGAAGGTTGTTGTAGGGCAAGTACCTACACATCTTGTAATAAACGGTTAGCAATACTCACTCTCTCTTGAAGTTTTGAAAAATTCTCTCTATTTAGTGTGTTTAGTGAGCTTTTCAATGATTTAAGCTTCCAGCATAGTTCTGTAAGACTAGTAGCATAGCTTCTGGCTTGAGTTCAAGCTTCCTGAACCGTTGATAAGAAATTTGGGTGTTTGGTTAGGTAGTTAAAGAACTCAAATGGTTTGGTTCCAGTTTGGGGAAGAGAGCAGGCAAGGTCAAGCAGACATGGACAATGGTCCGAGAATTCAGGCGCAAGGTAGGTGGCCGAGCTGTTTGGAAGGTAAGAGATCCAGTTGTGGTTGACCAGAAGTCTGTCTAACTTCTTTGCAATAGGATTAGTAGGTTGTTTGTTACTCCAAGTATTGAATGTCCCCTGAAATCACAGGTCAAACATGCCCATTTGCAGAAGACTATCTTTAAGACCTATCATATCCGGAGATAAAGAGTCGACCGAGGCTAGAGAGTGTTCAGATGGGTGAATGATCTGGTTGAAATCACCACCTAGAAGCCACATACAAGACTGAAGAGAAAGGGTTTGCTGCAGATTTATCAGATCAACCCAAAGGTCTGTTCTTTCATCTCTTAAGTTGGAGGCATATATAGCAGTGTAGATGAACTTAATCCTGCTGGAGATTGTAACTTCGCAGGTAAGAGACTGTTTTGACTGTTGAAGAATGTTGACAATTACAGTCGGTCTCCAGATCAAAATAATTCTTCCCTCAACATCAGACTGATGATTTGAGGTATAATTCCATCCTTGACAAGCTTGAGTCATTATGTGGTCCAAACTAGGTTCCTTGATGTGAGATTCTAATATAGCACCAAAAAGAGGCTGATTTAGATATAGCGAATTGCTGAATGGTTTGTGCTTATTCGAGTCGTTAAGACCTCGAACATTCCAAAAAAAGAGTTTTGTACTCATAGGGAAGATTTAGGAGACTCTCCTTTGGAAAGAAGATCCCCTGATTGAGGAAGAGAACGCAACTGAATTGCAATAGGGGGTTCAAAAACGGAAATGGGAGATTTTTGGTGGGCTTTTTGCGGAGCTAATTTAGGGTTGAAGGCATGAGCAAAAGGAGAGGAAGATTTGTCAACAAAAGCAGAAGGAATAGTGGTGATAGGAGAATTTAGATCGCTTGCTTTTTTAGTAGTAACATAGGAGCCAAAGTTAAACTCATAGGAAGATTTAGGAGCCAAAAGAGAGAATAAGATAGGAGAAGATTTTTGTGAAGGTGATGAAACAGAGGAAGGAGGGAAGATTTCTAAGGTATGTGTTTTTGAGATGGAAGGAGTAGAACGGGTGGAAACTAGAGGAATTTTTTCAGCAGGAAAAGTGACATTTTCCAAAGGGTCAATGACCACAAGCTGATTAAAGACATCTTCTCTACTAGGAACTTGCTCAGGAAGAGAGGGACTAGCTTCCTGGGCATGAACAAGTAGAACATTTAGCGCATAATTATTCCCAGGGCCTTCAGATGACAGATCTTGACCAACAGTAGATTCTGCAACTATTACGACTGATGTCTTTTGATTTAAACTGGTTGATTCTTCTTTAGAGGCAGGACCATAATCCTTTTGGTTCAACTGAGCTGGAGACGGAGGGGTGTAAACACAATCCTTGAGGATATGGCCTATCCTCTTACAGTGAGAACAAGAAGGTGGGATCCATGGGTAATTTATCTCAATGTCAATGATTTCTCCATTTTCCCTCACAAGTTCACCACTGAAAGGTAACGGCTTTGTGAGGTCTGCTTCTACTTTGACATGAGCAACATTCAGGTTAGTAATGTTTTTTTGTGTAGTCGTATGTTTCCTTTGGATCCCCGATTAAACTTGCCGCAAGGCTGAGACCTTCTTTTGTTCTCAAATCAAATGGAACTCCTCTTAAATGAGCCCATAAAGGAATTGACTCAATATCTGGTGTGACAGTTGCAACGGTTGAACCCCATTGAGCGACATGAAACATAGAAGTACCCACATACCAAAGCCTTTTCTCTAGAATCTTGGTCCTTATGAATTCATTAGGGACCCTCACTAGCATTGATCTTCTAAGTGGTTGAAGGTGTATCTCTAACTTACTACCTTTTCCCCACATATAATTTAAGACACTCTGAATAGGACCATAATCCGGCATTTTTCCAAGGAAGGAGCCAACTACATATTCTTTATGCAGGTCATCACCTCTTTGAAAAACAGCATCTGGTACCACCACTCTAGGTTTTCCATCCGGAGATAATGAGGTGGGAGCAAGGCGATTTAGAGACTTATCTTCTAGCGGTGGAACCCTCTGAGCCCAAGAGGCTGGAGGTTTAGAAGGATGGCGCAGATTAACCTTTTCTTGAACATTTCCATGATTAACCTTTGGATGAGAGGCTTGGTAGTTTTCTTGTTCTTCCGTATGGGAATGAGTAAGCTCAGTGACTGTGCCTTTTTCAATATCTTTTGCTTTAGTGTTGGTGATAACTGGAATACAAGGAGGATGAATGGCTGAGGCTGGGTTTGTGTGGAGAGGGGAAGATTTCTTTGGAGGTAAAATAATGAACTTTTGCTCAATAGCTTTTTCAGATCTACTTTTTACAGAAACAATTTCTTTAATGCTTGAAGAGAGATCTTCTTTCTGAGTCATGGTGACTTCAGTAGTAGTGACGTGACCAAGGAGGCCAGTAGTGAGAAGGTCAGATCCAGGAGCCACTATTACAGTCCCCAGTCTTGGAGAAGTTTGATGTAGTGACAAAGGAGCTGAGGCAGATGGAGAGGAGGGAAGGGGTGGGAAGTGGAAGAGCGAGGCGGAGGTGGGAGGGTCAGGGGGGTCAGGAGGGAAAGGAGGAGGGTGGTTAAGGTCACCACCGGAGGTGGAAAGCGGATTTAAGACGGAAGCTCGACTAGGCAATGAGAACCAGCGGTTCTCTCCCATACTTTTATTTTTGGATCACCTTAACAGAATATTACTTAATCTACTAAGTGTTACATGTGTTTTATAAGAAATAATTTTGAAAGATGAAAATTCTCTCAAAATTTACTTATTTTAAGTTTTAACAAATTTTTGAAATGTTAGATATACACAAAATCATTGTAAAATCATATTCAAACCTTATAGGTTCTTAAAGTTTAGGGTTTAGGTTAAATGTTTTTGATTGTCACAAATTAGTCTCAAAATTGGGACTCTTTAGCGACTCCACACGATTTTTTTTAATAGGAGTCACAAAGTAGTCTCAAATTTGCGACTACTTTTTAATAGTAGTCACAAAATAATCTCAAATTTGGGACTAATTTGCAACTCCACTTGATTTTTTTTTATAGAAATCAATAAATTCTAAACTCAAACCACAAACCCTTAGCCCTAAACCCTAAACCTCTAACCCTTAATCATAAATTTGATCTAAATCTTAAATTTTAAACTAAATCTTACACATAAACATCAAATAATATACAAAAAATTCAAAACTTACAATTTTTTTTAATATGATCATTTATAATCCCTTTTATAAATCCTAAATTCTAAACCATAAACCTCTAACCCTTAATCATAAACTATAAATCTTAAATTATAAATAGATCTTACACATAAACATCAAATAATAAACAAAAAAATATAACACTTACAAAAATTTCAATCTAATCATAACATCTACTAAGTGTTACATGTGTTTTATAAAGAATGATTTTGAAAAATAGAAATTTTCTCAAAATTTATTTATTTATAAGTTTTAACATATTTTGGAACATCTATATACACATAATCATTGTAAAGTGATATTCAAACCTTATAGGGTCTTAAAGTTTAGGATTTAGGGTAAATTTTTTTGATTCTACTCATAACATGTATAAGTAGTCACAAAATAGTCCTAAATTTGGGACTGATTTGCAACTCCAGACGAATTTTTTAAGCGGAGTCACAAAATAGTCACAAATTTGCGACTAATTTGCGACCAAATGACAAAAAAAATGAAAGCGTCTAATTGGTTACTTCATTGAGACGAGGATTGAGATCTCCACCGTTGATTGGTTTAATCCAACGGTGGATGATTTAAACAGATTTTTTTATTTTTTTTATTGTTTCTTCTTCTTCCTTCTCTTTTTCTCTCTCCTTCCTACGATTCTTTTTTCTTCTTCTTCCTTCCTTGTTTTTTTTTCCAGATCTTTTCTCTTCCATTGTTGTGATTAAAGAACAATCCATCTTTTTTTTTTCCAATCCAGGGACGACGGCGCCGGCGAAGATGGGGGAGGAGCAGATCGGCGCGACGAGGGAGAAGAAGATCCAGGCGGAAGAGAAAGAGAAAGAGAAAGAGAAAGAGAAAGAGGGAGAAGATGATCGAAGGTCGGTGCCGGCGATATCACGGGACTGGTTCACCACCGGAGCAGAACCTGGCCATGGAGGGAGAAGAAGAGCGAAGGTCGGTGCCGGTGAGGGAGAAGAAGATCGAAGAACGGCGCCGGCGAGGGGAAGAAGATCTGTGATCTTCGATCTTCGATCTTCTTTTTTCATTTATTTTTAATTTTTAATTTTTTAAATTTTTTTCATTTTTTGTAATTAATTAATTAATTTAATAAATAAATTTTCTTTTTTTTTGAATTTTGGTTTTTGTTTTTTTTAATATTTTTTTTATAAGTAGTCACAAAATCAGTCTCTAAATTAGGACTGATATTATAGTCACATATTAGTCCCAAATTTGCGACCGTTTTGCGACCACTTTATTTTGCGACCAAATATTTGCAACTACTTTTTTTGGTCACAAAATAGTCGCAAATGAGTCATTTGCGACCATTTGTGACTCTTTTGGTGGTCGCAAAAAATGTGTTTTCTTGTAGTGAATCTTTGAACACAAAGGCATCAATTCCGCTTGCTTTCCTTTCTTTTACTCGAGTTTCCATTAACCCTCCAAACTGAAATGATACTTTTTATATCCAATCCCGGACAATAGAATGTTTTGTAAATTTGTTGAATCCACGAACATTCCAAAAGAGTCCCGACATTAAATGTGTTTTCGAGAAGACCTTGTGTTCAATTGGCTAGGGATTGCTTCCATAGCCTTTTGAAACGTTTGGTTTGAGACTAGTTGACCTACATCGTCTTGTTTCTTGCTTCTTCTTGTTTGCCGAGTAGGTAATTCATTCTCCCTCTGTTTTTGGTAATGATTCACTTCGTTGTCACATCCGGATACACTTTCTTCTTGAGTTGAGTTCGTTTCTCCATGAGCATTAGATTCGTCTATGTCCCCCGATTCCTCTACACCCAATTCCTCTTCACCCAAGACCTCAGTTCCCTCGCTCTGGTTTTCTCCTGATTCACTTAAAACAGAGAATCTGGATTTCGAGAGGAATGAAACTTGGCCGAACTCCAAGTCTCGTTTTTTCCTGGGCAACGGCCAGCTTTGGCGGGGGAGACCTTTGACCATTCACCCTCTTATGTATCATCCACATTCGGCTTCAAACTCTCCTGCATCGGTTCTCTCAGCTAAGTCTTATCAACCACCCCTATAGTTACTTCCAAGTGACCTTCATTTTTTGAAGGTGATGAATTTGTTGCAGCCTTGTTAATCAAACGTGTCTTAGCTATATGCCCCCATTTTTCACACGAAGAACTCCGAGTGGGCAGCCATGGGTAAAAAAAGTTGACTACTGATTCTTTACCAGTTGGGGAAGTAAACTTCATCTTTGTTGGTAAATCTTTTTAGAAGTCGGCTTTTACAAACACTTTTGCCAGCTTGAAGTCCAAGCATTGCGCTGTTTCGGGATGCAATCTTACTGGTTCTCCATCCGCGTTTGTGATAAAACTCAGTCTTTTCCAAGAGAACATATCTAAGGGGACGTTTCTTAAGTGTACCCATAACAGAACTGTTTTGACTTCCAGAGAGGATTCTTCGTCCATCGGAGACCACTTAGACAACACCACTAGTATCTCCGCCAAATTCCACATCCCCCTCCTTAAAATTCGACTCGTGACTGGATTAGATATCCGAAACTTCATTGTTATTGAATTGATGACAAAGAGTTCTATCATCTGTGATTTATCTCCCAAAGCTCATATCTTGTTGACGATCGCGTGCACCTTTGCAACATGAGGACCTGTTGCTAAAAATCTTCCAATAACGAAGTCCTCCCAGAGGGGAGAGGCATCTTCGAACATTTCTTCAGGGACCAGAACTGATTCAAGCCCATCCTTCACCAAAACAGAGAGATCATATTTCGTGAGCGATTTCTTTTTCTGAACAACATTAACCCAAGAGATAGATGGATCTGTCGTAACTGGACTTGGTGGAGATCCCACCGGATTCCCGTCGATAACCCCTTCTCCATCGGAGGCCGATGAACGACGGCGGCGCCTGCCGTGAGAAAAACGAAACTTCAAAACTCTATCGCCTTCAAAATCTCCCTCTCACCAAAATGCACTGTTTAACATTCATTTGGTCCAAATTTGAGTTTTTGTGTTTGCCTTTTAATGGATTCCACGGCACGAGAACGAAACCTGATTTCTTCGTCCCTTATTTTCTCCTCCTAATCTACATAGCTGACTATATACATGTTAATATAATCTAATAGTAAAATCGATGTCTACCAACCCAGAAATGATCAACGAAAGCTTATGAGAAGATAGTGAGAACCCATGAAAATATGGAGGCAGGAAACGCTAAAAAAAAATGCATAGACATGAGGAATAACAGACATTGAATGTCTGATCCCAAAAGCAGAACAATGATAGAACAAGCTGAGTTAAAAGTAACAAAAGAAAAAAATTGGGACGAAATGGATTAGACAAGAAACTACCTTGAAAAGTGTGGAAACATATGTTGATAGCAATTGGAATAAGATCTGAAAAAATCATGTAGTACCCAAAAGGAATTAAACCGACAAAGATTGAAAAATAGAGGGAGGTTTCAGAGCGGATGATATCTCAGGGGTGAAATTCTCATCTATCCCTCCAGGTATAAAGTTATTCACCTCTACCCATTCTATTCTGTTATACCCCTTTTCTTTTAATGAAATATAATATCTCCATATTGCCCTTCCTTCTTTTTATTATTTTAACTAAAAACATATTAAAAAAAATCAATTCAACCAATGAGAATTAAGCAAATTTCAGCCAATCAAAAACATATTCTTATTAACTTTTTCTCATCTCTATTTTATGTCCATTTTGACTGCGTCACGTGTTTTTAATGTTTTTTTTTTTGGAATTTTTTTTCAACCCAGATTTCTTTCAAAATTATAACAAGTCGGATATCCGTAATACTTGGTATTACCAGGTACAAATATGAACAAAATTATAACAAGTCGGATATCCGTAATACTTGGTATTACGAGGTACAAATATATATGAACAAAATTATAACAAGTCGGTATCCGTAATACTTAGTATTACTAGGTACAAATATGAACAAAATTATAACATTTCCGTGTTTCTCGCGAAGCATAAAACAACAAGTTTAACACAAATACAGCCATTACCTAACCTTTTGCAACCATCATATACTGCAACCATTAAACAACCCTAAACCATCAACATACTAAAAGTCTTTCCCTCTCTCTTTCTTTCTGATTTTCCATTCGTCAATTAATAAGATTTTCCATTCTCAAATCTCCGCTTCATATCACGAGGATCTCCTTCTTGCTATCACCATTAAGATCAGCTACAATAGGTGGTGATAGACGATCATCTTCATATTTGACAGGATACTCATCTATTTTTTCTCAGTTCATGAGAGCCGCAGAGAAAGGATTAAGAACAAAACGAAACTCATGGGACAAATAGAGGGCTAAGAAACAAGGAGACATGGCAGAAATAAAGGAGTAGACAAGCAAAGCTCTAATCTGTTGAGGCCAAGAAGCCGGCTGAAATTCATCCTCAATTTCCAAGTCTACAATATAACACCAACTTCTATCTAATCAACAAGTAATGATTACAAATCCTTATGAGCATCAACCAAGAATATGGTCACATAACCGTTGATTCAATGCATATCTTTCAAGAAACCTAACAATATAATGCGAGACCCATTATTATTTGACTACTATATCGGAGTAAACCTCGTAAAGTAGTTCCTAAGCATATCCAACGATCAACGATGATGTTGTTGATTGGGATGAATACGAGTGATGGGACAGTAATCGAGCATCAACTAAACCAACGTTCTAAGCGCATAAGGAAACCGAACCAGAGATACCAAGATTGATTGATTTGGTTTACTTATTTTTATTTATTTGATGTCTGCAAATAACAGAGCAAGACTCAGTCTCCTATATCGTAGGTGCAGAGTTCTCACGATTTGTTTCACGTTTCTTTCATGTAGTTCCCTCAATTCCATGTATGCATTTTGCTTCCATGTTTGTAGGAACGGATCGTTCCAATTTGCTTCTATATAAATCAAAAAGCCAAAAAGAAAAGGCAGAGAAATTTGCCAAAAGTATTCGTTCTTGTTTTTCGTATTTACATTTGATCAACATTGATAATTCCTCTAACAGGGACCTATCAGTGGTATCAGAGCAGTTTACCACAAATTTTTTTCAATTTCAATCCCCACTAAACACAATTCCAACCCGCAAAACAAAAAACTCACAAAAACAGCTGGTTGTGGCTTCCATACCGGAGGCAGAGACCATGAGCAACAAAGATCGTTTGGTTGATCTGGAAACAGGTCTCGGAATGGTCCAGGATGAGCTGCAAAAGATAAACACAGGCATCGACGACAAACTTCGTTCCATGGAGCACTCGTTCCATCGTATGATGGAAGACTCAACGACTCGAATGATGGAAATGGTTTCGAGTATTCGCGACGGAGGATCTAGCGCACCCAGAGGAAATCACCAACCGACGGATCACAGAGGAGCGAACATGAACCCATTTGCGACAGCATCCGGCCATGCCTCTAATCATCACGTAAAGCTCGAATTTGCCAGATTCTATGGTGGCGACCCGACGGAGTGGCTGAGCAAGGCCAAACAATACTTTACCTATCATGGGATGTCAAGAGAAGAACGGGTGAGTTTTGCGTCATACCATCTAACGGAGGAGGCAAATCGTTGGTGGCAGGCCAAATCCAAAGCTCTCGGCCTCAACGCACATCAGATTTCATGGGAAACATTCCAAGCGGAGCTATGGACACGATTTGGGCCGATAGACGGAGAAAATTTTGACGAGGAGTTGTGTCACATACGTCAAAAAGGATCGTTGTTGGAGTATCAAAAGGAGTTTGAGCAGTTATCAACTCAAGTCGAGGGATGGACGGAGAAAGCATTGGTGGGTGCGTTTATGGGTGGACTTCACACTTCCATATCAAGCGGCATCCGCATATTCAAACCAAAGACAATGTTGGAGATCATTAATCTGGCTCGGCACCGCGATGCTCAACTGCAATTGGAGAAAAAATGGAATCCGGCGAGGGCTTCTACCGTGAGTTCTTCGGGCGGATCGCGTAACATCATCTCCAATTCCACACAACGTACTGCTCCGTCACGCGACGCCTTAGCTCCAACACCACAAAAATTGAGCTGGGAAGAGCTCAAACGAAAACGAAGTCTCGGGCTGTGCTTCAGCTGTGACGAACGCTACTCGCCGGGGCACAAATGTTTGCAACCGCAAGTTTTCATCATGGAAGGGATACACGATGTTGTTGAGGAAACCGCGGTTGATGACGAAGAGCTGGACCGTGAGGAGAACCAACCCGAAATCACGCTCCATGCGTTATCCGGCTGGGATTCCCCACAGACATTACGGATTCGAGCAGCTGTCGCTAAGAAGAACATGGTGGTGCTAATTGATAGTGGCTCGACACACAATTTTATTTGTGCCAAAGCAGCGTGCAATCTCAATCTCACGGCAACCCCGACTACACCGTTCACGGTGAAGGTGGCCAACGGCGCTCCGCTCCAGTGTCACGACAAGTATGAGGCGGTGACAATCACGATGGGGAGCGCTCAATTTCAGATCACGTTGTACGCTCTTCCTCTGGTCGGGCTGGATTTGGTCCTTGGAGTACAGTGGTTACAGAGTCTAGGCCCAACTTTATGTGACTGGAAGGCCCATACCATGCAATTCAATTGGGCCGGCGACACAGTACTTCTTAAGGGGCTTCATTATGCACAGATCCATGAAGCAAATCCAAAGGAAATTTTAAAAGAAGCCCGACAAGGACATGTCTTGTTTGCTATCACCACTGAAACGCAAACATTCACGGCGAAACCTATTCCTGATGATCTACGTGTTCTCATCGATGAATTCAACGATCTCTTTGCCGAACCTACGATCTTACCACCGCAGAGAGAGATCAACCATCATATTGCGCTCAAGGAAGGAACGAATCCCATCAACGTTCGCCCCTATCGATATGCGTATTATCAGAAAGATGAAATTGAACGGCAAGTGACAGAGATGCAGAAATCAGGCATCATTCGACCCAGCTCGAGTCCGTTTTCTTCCCCAGTGCTGTTAGTACGGAAGAAAGACGGCTCCTGGCGTTTTTGCACGGACTACCGTGCCCTCAATCAAGCCACCATCAAAGACCGTTTTCCAATACCGACAGTGGAAGATATGCTCGACGAACTACATGGCGCAGCTTATTTTACAAAGCTTGATTTGACGGCAGGCTATCACCAAGTGCGAATGCATCCACCGGACATCCCGAAAACGGCTTTCCGAACCCACAACGGACATTATGAATATTTGGTAATGCCTTTCGGTCTTTGCAACGCACCGTCCACATTTCAAGCTTTGATGAACGATGTGTTCCGACCTCTGTTACGTCGCTCTGTCTTGGTTTTTTTTGACGACATTCTCGTTTATAGTCCTTCTTGGGGAGATCACCTGCAACACGTCCGAGAAGTCTTTCAGCTATTACGACAACATCAACTAGCCGTTAAACTAAAGAAATGCGACTTTGGCCAGACAGAAGTCGAATATCTGGGCCATGTAATCTCCGACGAAGGCGTCAAAGTGGATCGTTCCAGGATTGCAGCTATGCTGAATTGGCCTCTTCCCACTACAGTAACGGAGCTTCGCGGTTTTCTTGGTCTAACTGGCTACTACCGCAAATTCGTTAAACACTACGGATTGATTGCAAGACCACTCACCAATCTGTTGAGAAAGGGGAAATTTGAATGGAGTTCTGAGGCAGAGCTAGCTTTTAATCAATTGAAGACAGCCCTCACCACAACACCCACCTTGGCATGACCTGATTTCTCATTACCATTCGTGATTCAGATTGATGCTTCTGGAGACGGAATTGGGGCTGTTCTATCTCAGAACGATAAGCCAATTGCTTTCATGAGCAAGTCACTCGGTGTTGCAAAGAAGTCCTGGTCCACATATGCCCGCGAAATGCTCGCAATTGTGGTTGCTATCAGAACGTGGAGACCATACTTGCTGGGTCGACGCTTCACAATCCAAACTGATCAGAAAAGTCTTCGATTCCTACTAGAACAACGAATCCTCACCCCTGAGCAGCAGAAGTGGATGGAGAAACTTGTGGGATATTATTAGAGAGAAATAATGAATGGAGAGTGAGAGATCATGGAGAGCCTTCTAGAAGGCAACTAAGTGCTCCACTTCTAAGTGCTCCACTTCTAAGTGCACCACTTCTAAGTGGTGCATGTTTTCCTCTCCTTGTTTTCCTCCATGATCTCCTCTATCTTTTCCTCTCCTTGTTTTGATCATTCACTTGTTGTTTCTCTATAAATAGAGAATGTAATCACCATGTATCATTCATCAAAAACAAACACAAAACAATAACAAAGAGATTTCTCTCTCTCTCTCTCTCTCTCTCTCTTGTTCTTCATGCTCTTCAATAATAAGAGACATGATTAACACTCTACAAACACTAGATTACTGATTCTAATCCTCCTTATTAAGTACACAAACTCATTAAGTGTTGTGTTACTATACTAGGATTAGTCTCAAACTAGTTGTTTCCTCTCTCTTGAGAACGAGTTCGTTTTGTGTAGGTTAAGGGGATTCAATCACAAGTTGATTGTCTCCCCTCCTTATTCCGCAAATTCTAACATGGTATCAGAGAATCCTTTCTTGGTGACTCTTTAAACTCGTTTCTCAAGAGAAGACAGTGAAGAGAAAAGAAATGGTGGCTGGGTGAAGGAGAAATAAAGCCTTGATAAACCCACGGATTCTTAAGCACCTTCCCTCGGGAATGGAAACACTTAGATCCTGGTTCTTGGTTCTTACCCTCTCATCCTCTCTAAGCTCCATTCCAATCTCCAAGTCATCTCTTGTTTCATGTTAAATTCATTTTTGGACAGTGAGGAGAAAAGAAATGGAGGCTGTGGTGAAGAACCATTCTTTAAAGCCCCATTCAATCTCTTAGTCACTTGTTTTCTTTAAAATGGCAAAGGGAGAGAACCATGGTAAAACTTTACTCTTATGAGTAATAAGCATAAAGCCTTGATGAATCCAAGTCCCCTTGTTTTCTTGTTTAAAGCCATGGAAGACACTAAATCTTGTGTTATTTTGTGGTTCTTGTTGTTTAAAGCTCACGGAAAACTCCTTTTCCATGTGTTATTCCGTGAGTATTTGTCTTTGACCGGTGGTTAAACTCATTATCCAACGGTTCCTTTTGTTACATCTATTAAAAAAAAAAAAAAAAAAAACACCAAAACCTTGTGGTTATTGGTTGTTGTTGTTTCCGCAAAACTCAAGAAAACAGAGCAAATCTCTGTCCATTTGAACTCTTGAGCAAATTCTTCATTCTCCATTCTCTTATACTTCCGCTCATTCTCTGCATTCTTCACCATTCTCTAAACCCTATTCTCTGGTTACTTATTCTCTGGTTACTTATTCTCTAGTTACTTATTCTTTGGTTACTTATTCTCTAAAACTCCATACTTATTTTTCATACTCTCTAATATGTCTCAGGAAGACATGGCGAGTGTAATTTGTTCAGAATCAGTCATGCGGGCTGGAGGTCAGCTGGTGGCTAGATTCAAATTCTAAAGGCTTCAAGAAAGCCATGAGAAGACACAGCAACCAAGTTGGAGCTTGAACCAGTAACCATCAAGTTTCAGAGACCACAAGACAAGCCCAACCTAGTTTCACCCGGCTGACTTGAAGATGGCGGACCGAAGAGGCTGACCTGAAGATAGCAGACCTCAAGGTGGCTATGGTGGAAGTTCTAGTGGAGAGGCAAGCTGGTGGGATACTTTGAATCAGTCCAATGCATGTGTGCTAGTGTAAAGTTGATGGAACTCAAGATCGGATGTGCACAAGATGTCAAGATCGGTTATGCACAAGGTTTCAAGGTTCAAGAGATGGTTTTTAAACCATGAACAAGTCAAGATTGCGGGGGAGATCAATCTCAAGATGACCAAACCGCATCTCAAAATCTTCTTCATCTCAAAAGGCTACTCTCTAAACTCTATCCCAATTTTTTTTTTTTTTTCATTACCTTATTAATAGTCCATAGATTAATTACTAGTAATTCTCTCATTTGAAAACTCAAGTTTCATCTATTTATTTCTTAAACCCCACGACATATACTTTAAAATTTTTCTTTACATCTCATGAATGATGAAGGTTTAAAGGAAAGGAGGAATGCGTGGAAATTCTAAAAAGAAGCTATAGATGAAATGAAGAGGTCCATAAGAAGAGAAATCAAGTCAAGAAGGACTAAAGGAATGGAAACACTTGGGAGAAAGGAGCCGGTTCAATTTTCTTAAACCGGGGTCATAGCTACATCAAGCAACCGTGAAGACTATACTCTTTTTCCCTTAACATAGTTTTATCCCAAGAGGTTTTCTATGTTAAGGTTTTTAATGAGGTAGTCATTTGCGTGTTGCAAGCTTGGCCTTTGGTCCTTTTGGCGTCCCGACGACCAAACTTGCGGGGGAGTATTAGAGAGAAATAATGAATGGAGAGTGAGAGATCATGGAGAGCCTTCTAGAAGGCAACTAAGTGCTCCACTTCTAAGTGCTCCACTTCTAAGTGCTCCACTTCTAAGTGCACCACTTCTAAGTGGTGCATGTTTTCCTCTCCTTGTTTTCCTCCATGATCTCCTCCATCTTTTCCTCTCCTTGTTTTGATCATTCACTTGTTGTTTTTCTATAAATAGATAATGTAATCACCATGTATCATTCATCAAAAACAAACACAAAACAATAACAAAGAGATTTCTCTCTCTCTCTCTCTCTCTCTCTCTCTCTCTCTCTCTCTCTCTCTCTCTCTCTCTGTCTCTCTCTCTCTCTCTTGTTCTTCATGCTCTTCAATAATAAGAGACATGATTAACACTCTACAAACACTAGATTACTGATTCTAATCCTCCTTATTAAGTACACAAACTCATTAAGTGTTGTGTTACTATACTAGGATTAGTCTCAAACTAGTTGTTTCCTCTCTCTTGAGAACGAGTTCGTTTTGTGTAGGTTAAGGGGATTCAATCACAAGTTGATTGTCTCCCCTCCTTATTCCGCAAATTCTAACAGATATGATTACGAGATAACGTATAAGACCGGCAAGTCTAATACCGCGGCAGATGCGCTGTCTCGTGTTCATGGGAGTCCTTGCTTGGACGCTATATTCACACAACAAACAACACTATGGAGCGATCTCCGAAAGGTAACCGCAACTGACCCGTATATGCAAAAAATTGGGAAATTGGCTACTGCTAATCCAGGGAAACCGTTTGCGTGGAGAGACGATATAATCTGTTACAATAGTCGCTTCGTCATTCCACCAAACTCGTCAATGGTCCAACAACTCCTCCATGAACATCACACAACACCAATGGGAGGTCATTCTGGCGTTTTGCGCACATACAAGCGTCTCGCTCGCCAGTTTTATTGGCCATCGATGCATCGCGTAATCCGTGATTATGTAGCATCTTGTGATGTTTGCCAACGAGCTAAATATACATCACTCTCTCCAGCAGGACTCCTCCAACCACTTCCGATACCGAGCCAAGTTTGGGAAGACATCTCCATGGACTTCGTCGACGGTCTTCCTAAATCATCCGGGTATTCATCTATCATGGTAGTTGTTGATCGCCTCAGCAAATCTGCACATTTGGTTCCACTATCGCACCCTTATACTGCGCGTACGGTGGCTACCAAGTTCGTGGAGGCTATCGTTAAATTACATGGTGTTCCACGTTCCATTGTAAGTGACCGTGATCCTGTCTTTATGAGCTTATTTTGGAAGGAATTTTGGAAGATGGCAGGAACACAGTTACAAATGTCAACAGCATATCATCCACAGTCCGATGGCCAGATAGAAGTGGTTAATCGTTGCATCGAACAATTTATGCGCTGCTTCGTTAGTCACCGTCCAAAACAGTGGTGCGAGTTCTTACCATGGGCCGAGTTCTGGTACAACACCACCTTCCACATTTCAACGGGTATGACACCATTTCAGGCACTCTATGGCCGTCTACCACCACCTGTTCCAGCCTATGAAATTGGGTCAACACTCATTGGAGAGTTAGACGAGCAACTAGCGGAACGAGACGAGTTGCTTCATGAACTAAAACTCAATCTCACTGCTGCGAACAACAAAATGAAACAACTCGCGGATGCTAAACGACGCGACATCGAGTTTGCTATAGGAGATTGGGTCTTGATGCGTATCCAACCTTATCGACAGAAGACGCTGTTTCGTAGGACTTCACAAAAATTGTCTCATCAGTTTTTTGGACCGTTTTGTGTTGAGGAACGCATTGGAGCTGTTGCGTATCGTCTTGCTCTTCCAGAAGGTACTCGAATTCATAATTTCTTTCATGTTTCCTTATTGAAGAAATGGATTGGAGATGACGACCCAGCTACCGGCAAGCTACCGCCATTGCGTGAGAATGGGATTCTGAATCTTTATCCTCATCGAATCCTTGATACTCGAGAGACAACGACCGACAAAAGTTCAACAACTGAAGCTCTGGTTTGTTGGCAAGGGTTACATGACGCTGACGCTACTTGGGAGAATCTGTCGCAGCTACAACTCAGTTTTCCAGATTTCAACTTCAACCTTGAGGACAAGGTTGTGCTTGAGGGGGGGAGTATTGATGGGACAGTAATCGAGCATCAACTAAACCAACGTTCTAAGCGCATAAGGAAACCGAACCAGAGATACCAAGATTGATTGATTTGGTTTACTTATTTTTATTTATTTGATGTCTGCAAATAACAAAGCAAGACTCAGTCTCCTATATCGTAGGTGCAGAGTTCTCACGATTTGTTTCACGTTTCTTTCATGTAGTTCCCTCAATTCCATGTATGCATTTTGCTTCCATGTTTGTAGGAACGGATCGTTCCAATTTGCTTCTATATAAATCAAAAAGCCAAAAAGAAAAGGCAGAGAAATTTGCCAAAAGTATTCGTTCTTGTTTTTCGTATTTACATTTGATCAACATTGATAATTCCTCTAACAGGGACCTATCAACGAGCTTCATGAAGAACCCAACGAATCCCATCACCACAAATCCAATCGCCCTACGCAAAACAACTTTGGTGAATTCTGCAATCAAATTACAAAATTGAGGAGTAAAAAATCTCCAGATCCACATACAGCCGTGCAAGTGTTTCGAGTAAAAAGCTTCATGAATCGACTACAAACAATAAGAACAAAGCAAAAAAAATGTAAAAACAAAAACAAAAATCTAACAATAAGCAGAGAGAGCTAAAGAGAAAGAGAGAGATCTACAAGGTGGGTGTTGAACCCTAGAAGCATGGGCTTGAAGAAGTATGGATTGATCGAAGAAGAGGAGAAGATTGAATTTGTCATTGATGAACAAAAAATTATCTTAAGGTCTTTCAGATTTCAGTGACAACTTTTAAAGCTCTGTCTACTTCTTCTTCTTCTTCAATTAGTTCGGTCTAAAGAATGTCGATCTGAAATTTTAATTTTAGAGGAAGAAGAAGAGATGAGATGAGAGAAAAGAGAAAGAACGACAAAAAGGAATGAAATTGGGGGGATTTTGGATGGGTGATCCAGATTTTGGTAGGTTTAGATGGGCGACCCGAATAAAAGCGTTGTTGGGTTGGTAAATAATAAAATTTCCTACGGTGAGTAAGCCTTTCAATGCTTTTGTGATTTAAAAATAAATCAAAAAGATTTGTAACGAGGACATACGAGAATTCTGCTCTTTTAAAAAGCATATCTCAGGACTTAATCCAGAGAAGGAAGAGAGTACTTGGGGACCTAAGGCATTAAAACAAATCCAAGACTTACTGGTGGTGTTTCGTGTTAGAATCCAACGTCGATTAAAGGATATGCACAGTTGAAATCCCTAAGAAGACAAACATGATTGAAACGGACAAAGTTAGAGAAACACAAATCGTCAGATTAATTGCATCATGAAACATGGTTTTTTTTTTACTGACACGTGACAGCTTCTCCAGCACTGACGTGGCAAGCATCCGGAGAGAGTTGGCCCTCTTTTTTAGTATAGATGTTCCATTAGGAATGCCACCGGTGGCATTGAGATTCCATTGAGTCCTCTTATTTATTTTATTGAATTTCATCATGTCTTCTATTATTTCTTCTTTGTCTTTGATTTATGCTATGTTTGATTAGTTTCTTAATTTGGTTTTAGAGTTTCAAAACAATTTCATGATTTGTTAGATTAGGGATTTATTCATATAGTTCTTTATTTTAGTGTTGTTCTTGCTAAAACTTTTATGATCGTCTTTCTGATATTAGGTTAATTTGCGCCCAAAAATGTTTATTGAATTGCTTGAATGAACATCAGGGCCGGATCTGAAAATTTGGGGGCTTGAAAAAAAAACAAAAATTGGGGCCACTAATTCATTTCATACAAAAAAAAATTTCAAATGTAAGAGTCAGGAAAAAAAAAAGGGAAGAGTGGTCTTTAAAAAAAAAAAAGGAAGCATGATTTTTTTTTAAAAAAAAAGGAAACGTGATCAAAGGTTTTGTTTTTTTTTTGTTTTATAAAAAAAATTTATTGATATATATAGTCTATGGGGGGCATCTTCAAAATGAGGGCCAAGACAAATGTTTCATTGGTCTTTGCCCAGATCCGGCCCTGATGAACATAGGTGAGAAAAGCTTCCATAGCCAACGAAAATTGACGTTAGGGTGCTTTGTGAACAAATCGATTTTGGTTTTAGTGTGTAACTCCTGAATTCAAACGAGAATTTAGAACTTTAGGTTTTTTAACATAGATGTTAACATTTTGAGAGAAATTTGATTTAAAAATTGTGATTCGTGTTCTGAAACGGTTCTTAATGCTTCCATGTTTAATTACATGATTTTGCTTTCATGGATCCATGTGTATTCCATGATATCAACAACCGTTTAATTTTATTTTGTTATTTACTTGCAACAATTAAACGAAAAACCTTTACTACGTCTTAGCTCTAAGCTGCTTTCGCAAATCTTTAGTGTGATTTTTTTTTTTTTTTGTGGATTCGATCCTTTAATTACTAGTTCAAATTATTATGTTCTTGCGATATATTTCTAGGTTAAAACCTGAGAGAATCATGAAACAAACGGACGAAACAGCAAATCTCAAAAAACTATTCAAAAACTATTTAATAAACCGAGAATGTGGAATTCAATTAAGAAAAATCTATACTATGAATTTTGTTTAAGGAAATGTTTGCATAAGATGCTCGGGTGGACGATCTACAACCCCCTCAAAAGTTTCATATAGCACTCCATCCACACAAAGTTCGGACCTCGGTTTAATGCTATACGCGTTTAAGTTGGAAGATCCAAAATCACACATATTAAACTTCACTACACAAAATGCAAAATTGCGATTTAACTCCCTTAAACCGACTACTAAACTAAACTCGACCTAGATTTTAACCCGATTAGAAATCCGACCCGATCCAACTAGAAAAGAAAGGACAAATTTTGGCTTTTAGGAATCAAACCAGTATCTCTTGAGACCTACCTTTTTTCTTTCTTTTTCTAGGTGGATCGGTTGGATTTCTAATCGGGTTAAAATCTGGGCCGGGTTCGGTTTAGTACTCGGTTTAGTAGTCGGTTTTGCATTTTGAATAGCAATTTTGATCAGAAAACGCGAAATTTTGCATTTTGTGTGGTTCTGGGAACTGAAGTTTAATCTGTGTAGTTTTGGATCTTCAAACTTAAACGTGTGGAGCGTTAAACAGAGGTCCAAACTTTATGTGTATACAGTGCTAATCATCAGATAAATTTTGATCTTTTTAAAACTAAATCTATTTTATGCCGTCATGTAAATTAAACCCCAAAAATATCATGACAAAAATTTCACTAGATGAAATGAAGTATCTCTATTCTATTATTTAAGAATTACATTAAAGCGGATATACTTGACACTAGATTAAGTACCTCATATACGCGAGTTTATAATTTAATATTTTATAACATGTAAAAAAGAAACTAAAACAAAAATGTAGAAAACAAAATCAGATTACCCGTAAAATTAAGAACGTCGTCGCAAAACCACAAAAGACTAACTATTATATATTGATCGTGATTCTCCTATTTTTTCTATGATTTGGTTTCCAATTAAATTTTATCGCATATTTCCGAATATTTAAGTTTTTCTATTCCTATTTGAATTAAGTTTACCTTCTATTATTTAGATATATATATATACTAGGGTGTGATCCGCGCTACGCGCGGACGTTGTAAACAATTTTTCTAAACATGTTTTGATTGTCTAATGTTATTTTATTTTTTGAATGTGGTAGTTAATTGAACTGTTTCTATTAGCTTAAAATATGTGTATTTTTAAATTTTGGTTTATTTTTATAATTTCTTAAATTTATGATTTTATATGTATTTGTTTAGTGGATATTACATATTTTTACCTTTTTTCATTTGTTGGTCTATTTCATGCAATTAGTTGGTTTTTTCTAAGAGAAGATCTTAACAATTTAAAGTTTTCTATATGTCATGACATATTTTTAGCTTTTCTCTCTTGTGGTGAAGACACATCATCATCCATATGTATGCCACATCATTTAGATATTTAATTTTCTTAATTTAATTAGTTAAAATTTTGATTACATATTAACTATACATTTTATTAAATTATGCAAGGAATTTGAAAGTTCATTTTCATATTTATATCATGAAAACTTATAAAAATAGACAAAATTTATTAAAAGAAAAATAGATTTAAAATTTTTAGTTTTACTAATATATTACACACTTTATTATAGTTACAAAGTTAAAGTTTTATATCGAAAATATATTTAGTGAATGGATATTATTTGATCTAAGAAAATTAAATATCTAAATAATGTGGCATACATGTGGATGATGATGTGTCTTCACCACAAGAGAGAAAAGCTAACTTTATATATATAGATATTATTTTTGTTCCTATATCAAAAATAATCGACTACTATTATGTTAGATTTCTTTTTTCCGATAGAAAAAAAAAACATCTACGTTTCTGTTTTTTTATTATATTAACAAATTTCTTTTTCAATAGAATTAGGTTAATGGTTTATTAAATCTGTCGAAGATGGGCGTTGTAGTACTTAGGGATCGAACCACATAGATTTTGTTGTTTCGGTACGAAGCAATCGGATTCTAGCGTTTACAAAACCAACTCCAAATTAATTTGGAGCTGGTTTTGTAAACGCTAGAATCTAAACTAGACGATGGAATATGCGAGGTTGTAATTCTATTAAACTAAACGCTGGGCTTAAGGGTATTCACAGGGATTCATGGCTAAAACGATGTAGAGATAAATGATAAAGGTAATCAACTATGCAAATTCTTGAACTCGAATCACGAATGTATGATTAGGTCACTCCTGTGATCCTAACCAACTGTTACCGACCAACTCGACCAACTCGACCAGTAGCTTCCGTCTCTGGCCGCGAAGGAGGTAAGGCATTATTTCGTTTAGGATTCGTTACCGCTCACAATACTCTATAAGTAGCTTTCGTCGCTTATAGCGAAATTGCTCGTTTCATTCTAGTTTAAGCAATTAGAGAACACTTCCACGAATCTAATTCAACCTAAGATCAGACTATAAGTGGAACAAAGAATCATGCATTAACGAGTAAGAACAAGCGAAGAACTCATAGAAGATTAGAAACCTTAAATCAAACACATCATCAAATGAAACCATGAAATACCTTTTGAAAAATCCCTTTAAACCCAACTCGGTAATTACTCAATCATATTGTAGCAAAACATCATAAAAATGATAAAGTATTGCAGAATTAAAGAGATAAAGAGTGAAAAACGAAGAACACGGGTGAAGACGAAGATCGAATGATGATCCCCTTTGTGCCTCCTCTCTCTCCTTCGGTGTCACCTCCTTTTCTCTCCCCCTCTGTCTAAAAACGAGCTTATATAGCTTCCTTATTCGTCGGGACACGCTTAGGGTTTTATTAATAAGTAACAGGATTAGCTCGGGCCTTAAAACATGTCTCGGGATCGAAATAGGAGTTGGCCGCGGGTGCGGGCCTTTCAGGATTGGCGAACAGGGCTCTGTCCGCGGGCCCGTGCTCTCCAGGAGTGGCAAACTGGGCTCTGGCCGCGGGTCTGGCTCCTCGACCTGCGGTGGGCTTCTCTTCGGGGCAGCTTCATCTGCCTTCTATGCTTCAGGTATAATTTAGGATCCAACCATTGGATTTTCCTCAATGCCATTGCATTTGAAAGCTTGTTGTCTCTACTTTGTTGTATCCGAATTTGGTGATGATCAGACGGTGAGAAGGCCTCCTATGATGGCAGGACTTCTGACAGTCCGAGTTTATCTAAAAACGTACTTTTCTTCCGAAATCTACTCTTTTACTCCGAGTTGCCTGAAATGTCTTTCAAAACACTAAAACATGGAAATCATTTGAAAACTATTGAAAACGGAGTTAAAACACCTGCAAAAGAATGTGAAAGTGATCCATAAAAACGTTAAAAAACCGGTGTTATCACCTGCGGTCTCGACTTGTCCCGAGGTGACGTGAATATGGTGAACACCCTTGATTGGACAGGTCGCTACTTCCGGGTCTGGTATATGGATCTCACACCGTGAGGTCGAGATTAGACACCAACAAGGATATCTCCTCCTCCATTTTTTGGCTCTCTAAACCATCTAAAGTTTTCAAGTATCTTCTTTGGCACCCCTGTCCATAGAAGCTTTAACCAATGCTTAGATTCTTTCTAGGGAAAGGGCGAAAACTTGATAGCTCTAGTTTTTACCTATAAACTCAACCAAAGTGCACAGTAAAGGAGGAAGACGCTCCTTGTTGATGCCGGTCGGGAGCAGCTCGGTGTAGTGGGCCGATACGAGAAGAAGAGGAGGAAGACGCTCCTTGTTGCCAGGCTGATAGGAGCCGGCATGCGTTCCCGGCAATTCCCCTGTCCGGAACTTCGTGTTGATACCGGTCGAGAGCGGGATGGCGTGCTAGGCCGGTACGAGAGGCAAGTTTGAGGGAAGCGCTCCAAGATGTCGGGTGGTGATGGACCGGCATGGTGGGCCGGTATTGAGCATGTTTCGTCCAAGGCCACAGTACCGGTCGGTGACGGTCCGGTGTGAGGGGCCGGTATGGGCAGTACGATCCACCATTTCTCCTAGCCCTCTTATTAAGGTTCCAGGGCAAGTGTGAGCTCTTCCAAAGTCTTCAAAAGCTTCCAAAGTATCTAAAAGACACTTCAAAACATGCAAGACTCTCTAGGACCTAGTATGAATTCTCTAAACTCTAAATGTGACAAAACAAGTAAGAAATGCTATGAAATTATATGCACTGCAAGAAGTAAAACCTAAGCTAATGAATGCATCAAAGAGGTAAAATATAGAAATATCATACTGCAAGGTAGCGGTCAGCTACCTCTGGTGCTCTACTTGAGCGTCTAACTGGGCCCTTAGGGTTTCGGCCTCTGTCTAAGTTTTTTGGACAGTGCCAAATTGGTTTGATCCTCATCGCTAAGATTATCTGACATGCTATAATGATGATTTATAAAGAAGACGGTGCCAAATTGTGGATGCAAGATCTGATTCCACAATACAAATTTGATTTTTGGGAACTAGAGTTTTCGGGATAGAAATCTTCGTGTAATTGAAAGTAACGCTAATCGCTCATAAATCTGGTAAGGAAAAAAGTATGGATTTTATTGATGAATCTTAATAACAAGTATACAAGTATTTTAGCTATGTATAGAAAATGGACGAAAAGAATCTCCTTTTCCTTATCAGAGTTCTTTTCTCTTTATACTCGTCTTTGCTAAATCGTAACCTTCATGCTCATTGAATCGACATTAATTCGGTCGTCATCTAATGACATTGGCCCATTTTGATTGAGTTTAAAGCTGAAATTCCGAGTTGTCTGAGGTAAACAGTTTGATAGTGTCTTGATGAATCAGCTCGGAACCCGCAGTCTCGGTCTTGTCCTGAGGTGACGTGAATTTGGTGAACACCCTTGATTGGACATGTCGTTACTTCCAGGTCTGGTATATGGATCTCACACCCTGAGGTCCAGATTCGACACCAACAAGGATATCTCCTCCTCCTCCTCCTCCATTTTTTGGCTCTAAACCATCTAAAGTTTTCAAGTACCTTCTTTGGCACCTATGTCCAAAGAAGCTTTAACCAATGCTTAGATTCTTTCTAGGGAAAGGGTGAAAACTTGATTGCTCTAGTTTTTACCTATAAACTCAACCAAAGTGCACAGTAAAGTGCGCGAGTATATGCGGGATCTAATCCACAAAGAACAAGAGTCACAGTAATGATATGTGAGAGTAGAATCACGATAAGATGAAATAAAGTTTTTGTTAGGTTTTCTAGACTAAGAAATAATGAAAATCAAGTAAACAAAAGCTAGAAAGCAACTAAAGGTTATAATTCAGAACTCAAATAAATAAAAGCATAGGGCATCATGAAATTTTCATGGATTCAATCACGAAGAAACAAATAAATCATAACATTAAGAGCTTTTTTGAACTCAAATCGTAGAATAAGAATAACATTCTCTCAAAGCATTAATCTCTATGCCTAAATTTTATGAATCCTATACCGTCGTTTGAATCCAAGAAGTTGAACAAGCAATAAGTTAAGGTTTGATTGGTTCACAATCCCCACTAAATTCAACTTACGTACTGATTAGAAAAATTACTCATCTAAGTTCTTTCAAGCACTGAAACAAACATTTTTTATGCCTTAAAATACCTAAGATCTAGAACAAGGTAGCTAATCAAGTCCTAGTACTAGAAATAATCTATATGAAGAAACCAAGTTACCAATCGTTAAATTAACATCTTAATCAATCGAACCCTAAAATCCCTTTGGAAAACCCTAACACTGAATTGGGAAGCAATGGAACAGGAGAATAAGAAAATAATGGAGAACATGATTAAATAAAATGGGGTTCAAAGGTATTCTTCAATTATCGATTATAGATCTTTTCCCAATTAGCTTAAAAACTTAAATACGATGTTTAGAACTTAAAAGTACAAAGAATTCATCATAAAGTAGATAATATGGTTGTAAAACAATTGGAGTCAAGTTGGATTGAATTTGAAATGAATCGGGTCTAATTTGAGCCATAAATTTTTGTATGAGAATTGGATCGACGGGTGGATTTGTGACCTCTTTCGGTCTGGTGAATATTCATGTGCATGCTTCATCCGCTCGCTAGAATGACATGTCTTTAGTAAAACTGGCATAGCTTTCGAACCACTACTCTCATTGACTTCAAACAACCACAAAATTAAAGCTGACTTAAATTTGAATCTTATGTCAAATTTTTAGCTTGACTCAATTATGGGAAGCATTTCAACGAATGCAACGAATCATTTTATACGTCGCAAAATTTCAAATCGATAAAACATTATATATCCTAGACTTTAAACCCTAAATCAAACTTTCAAATTTTAAAAATTTGCAATGGATTGATTATCCTATTCCTATTTGAGTTGAGTTTACTTTTTCATATTTAACTTTCTGTTTTTTTCTTAAAGTCGACATATTGTTCTACGTACATATAAGATTAGATCGAGTCATCAGTGTTCCTATGCAATAATTGTTTCATTCTGTTTAACGTGGATATTGCCAATAAATAATGAGTGTTGGATTTCAAAATAACAATAAAATTAACATCATTTGGAGAGAATTATGTATATCGTCGTCTTATTCGAAGGTGAGAAGCCAAAAATTTGAATGGGAGGATTCCAAAATTTGCATGTTTTTTTATAGTCGAGACTTTAAGATTGAAATCTAGACTAAGTGGTAGGACATTTTCAAAAATTATATTCATATATAAATTTATATACTTTTTAATATAGGACATGTTACCTTAATTTTGATTTATTTTAAATAGTTAAATAAAAAATTGTGTATTACGCGGATCCTAATCTAGTATAGTATATGTTTAAAATTTTCCTTAATTGAATTTGCGGTTACACCCTAAAAGTGACCACTTCAGGCAACTCAACCCAAATCATTTTGGATGCGGGTTTCTACAAAACCTCATTTAGGTTTATATATATATATCATTTTGGATTTAACTTATTTGGATTGGTCTTTAGATAACTAATAAACTCCAAAATATCTTCAATAAATTATGTTTTTAATTTAAATATATTAAAGACAATGTTTTTGTTTTATTTATGGATTTTATGAATTATTTTATTTATTAAAGTTGACATTAAAATGGTTAGATGTTATTGTAATTTTTGTTAAAATAAGAACTCAACAGTCGTTATTTGGAATGATTTTGGTACGATAAATCTGAAACTGGATAACTCAAACCTAAACAAAAACCTAAAGAACGTAACCCGAAACTTAATTTGGTCAATACATTCAGAATGTGGAATAATAATATAAGTGGAAAGCAAATAAAGTAGTCGAGAGTAGAAAATTAATAAAGACACATCATTATTATTTATTTAGATAATACGAAGTAGAAGACATACACAATCTAGGGATTGCCAATCTTCTACGACACATACACAAACCGGAAACAACTTATTAAAATACTAGGAGGAGATTCTAGCATTATTTGTCACATACACGACAATTATTTAAAGCGAGGAAAACAACACTACGAAAGATAACCACTCCTTCATCCAGATGTGGTATCTTCCGGGATATGCTTGTTTAGGCAGTTTCAAGTGCGGTTTTAGAGCCCTTGGTGCAGAAAGTAGAACATGCCTTGGTACATTGTTCAACAGCTCCATTCACAGTTTCACTTGCATCTAGTCATCAAAAGAAAAAATTAGAATGGATTAGTCTCTTGTCTAATATTCCAACAAAAGAAAAATAATAATAGTAATGAGTTAGGGGAGTTGCAGGTGTACCAGAGTTTTGGAGAGTGGTCATGGCACCGCACACAGAGAATGTACAACCCAAGTTGCAGTATTCATTGACAGCATCACCTTGAGTCAAAAATTAAAATACAATTAACTTGTATCAAATATGAAATATTGATGTACATCTTGTAACATCTGACACAATATAATTACAGTGAGTTCAATTTACCAGAGTTTTCGAGAATATTATGGGGATATCCGTCAGGGCACTTCGTCCCAGAAATGATTTTGCATCCACTGAGTGATGCACAGAATGGTCGTGAGTTTCCAATTGCACGGCATGCATTATAGATGTTTCTGGCAGTCGTGGAAGGGCAGCAGCTCTTTGCTTCTACTTGAATTTGCGCCATGACCAGACTTATTAGGAGCACACTTAAAATCACAGTTTTGCCTTCCATCTTTTGATTGGTTACTTGTTTGATCACTTATAATTATAAGCTTGTTGTAGTGATGAAATGGTGATGAAACAAGAGTCCCTTAAATACTAGTTGTTCTACAATTTGCCACCACAAACTTCGTTTGACACCTTTATCACATGCTCTATAGAGTCTACACACTACACACTGGCTGGACCACCCTATATCAATGGCTGGACCACCTTATATCAATGGCTACCACAGAGTACTTCACTGAGCAATCTGCTTCAAGTTAATTTTTACATTTGTGTCTACAAATTGCAAAAAATGTTTGAGAAATCAATATTTAATCGTGGATTTTCTTTTGTTAGATTAGGGAATACAAAGCGTAGCCTTAGATTATTGGTCACACCTAGCTAGAGATACATAATAGGGCTGAACTTTGTTGTGCACAATGTTATGTTTGTTGTAGAGAAATTATAATATAGACTACAGAAATGTGATGGTGATCGTCATCCGAGAATATGTTTCCATACCTTTTTAATCGAATTAAGCCAAGAACATGAATAAATTAGTAGAAAAATCCATAACTAAGAAAAAAGGGTTTCGAATGTCAAAATTTAAGAGAGAAAAAGAGATGAAAGAAATAAAGTATAAATTACAAGAGAGGAGCTCAATTGGGGAAGCAACGATTCCACCTGTAAAAATATGTAATGTGTAAATTCAATTAACCTAGCCAAAACCTACACAAACTAATTTAAAAATATTAAAGATGACATTGACTCACATAGTGTCAGCCAATCCGTTAAAATTTGATATGACTTCTACAAATTCATCTACTAACAACAAAAACAACGTACGTAACCAACATATATATGTTGTTACTTGTTAATCATACATATGTTTTTAATAACAACAAAAACAACATCATTTAATAAACTCTACGAATTCATGGACAAGAAGGTAGAATAAATTAGTAACCAATAGAGGTGTAACCGTGAGTCATATGTAATAGAAATAGGACCATGAGTGTTTCTCTTAAGCTAGAGCCGCAGTCGCAGATTAAGAGATAGAGAAGCAATTAAAGGGTCGGGAGTTTTACGGATAGTGAGAGCTAAGGCAAGTACTGCACAAGTCCGTGTATCACAACGCTGTGTGAGAGCTTAGAAAATGAGGTGTGACTATAAATTATGGTAGCAAGTTAAGTATGTTTAGTGTTGCGTAAAACCATGTGTTAAAAAAGTGATTTACATAATAAATCATTTTTGTGATTTTCTTTACAAAAAAAGCCACATATTACTATTGGCATACTTATTACAGTGTTTATTTTTTTAAAAATCCAAAATTGTCTCGCATAGTCAAGGATGGAAGGTCGTTGATAGTCAAATGATATGCTCAAATTAGTACCCTATTTAGATACTAAAGCAGTTGTCGTAGTATAGCTAGGGGTCGAACACAAGGACTCACAGAGACACACAATATGTTATATGTGTGAGAATTACGCTAAGCGATCAATGGTATTGAAAACAGGTGCGTAAATTAAAATGGTTGTAAATTCAATTTGGGAAAGATAGGTTCAAGGTATTTCTCAGGAAATCAATGAATGCAGGTAAACTAACTAACATGATTCAGAGTTAGCGCGGTTCTTGAACTCAAATCACTAAAGTATAGCTAACCAACTCTCGTTGCGAAAACTATCTAAATCTAAATCCTAGGAATTCCAAATCTCTTTACGAATCCTAAAGTCTAAATCAGCTTTTAAATCAAGTTTGATTTGTTCACAAAACAACTAAACCAAATCTCTTTGCGAATAGTTATTTTGCTCACATTAGGTTCTATCAGGTAATTAATCGTGCTCTCGCGCCTAATCAATTATCCTAAGATCTAAGTTCTAGGTGATCAATCCAGAATTAGCTATGGCGAAGAACTGATCAACCTAGCATTCAGAGAAAATCCTATTGAGAACCCTGAACCTAACAAGGGATCTACTCATACATGGAAATTGAAACAATCAACATAACTGAATAAATCATCAATAGAATAAATACGAGTAGAATAAAACAGGGGTTCGAAATAGTTATTTTGCTCACATTAAGTTCTATCAGGTAATTAATCATGCTCTCGCGCCTAATCAATTATCATAAGATCTAAGTTCTAGGTGATCAATCCAGAATTAGCTTTGCAAACAACCTATGGCGAAGAACTAATTAAGATAATGAATCCTAATAACTGATCAACCTAGCATTCAGAGAAAATCATATTGAGAACCCTGAACCTAACAAGGGATCTACTCAGACATGGAAATTGAAACAATCAACATAACTGAATAAATCATCAATAGAATAAATAAGAGTAGAATAAAACAGGGGTCTCCCCTCTCAAAAACTCTCTCAGAAATCCTTAGATAAAACGTAATGAAAAGCACACAGCCAAAGTGGCTGTAAAACCTAATTTAATAGTCTAAACACGAATTGGGGTCTTCTTGTAAATATTAAAGTCTTCTGGGCAAGTTCTGCAATTTTTCAAACTTCATTAAAAGACGCGACTTGTAATTTGCTTCGATGGGTGTCGATCGATACCAGGGGGTATCGATCGATACTTGACGCTTCGATTGGGCACTTAGTCACCAGACTTCAGTTTCGCTCCAGAATGCTCCATAAAACTCCAATATCTCCAATAATGCTCCAAATGTGCTAAAACCTGTAAAAGACTCTATAATAGAATAAAGACTCGATAAAACAGACTTATATCATGGCTTAAACGAGGTAAAAACCATGATATATCAACTCCCCCAGACTTAGCCTTTGCTTGCCCTCAAACAAATAGAAGACTAAACCAGAGAAAGAGGTTTGCAACTCACCTGTTCTTGAAACATGGAAATGACCAATTCCCCAAGCACCCAAATGTCACCTAACCAGCTTTTGATCTAACCACCATGTACTTCTCCGTAGACATTCGCAGCTCCCCAGACTACACACATTATTTCGCAGCATTGTTCAGTCAATCCATCCTCGCCAGTTTCATCCCGGTGAATTAATATTAAGAACCTTCTAGATTCTTTCCCATACAGTATCATGACACGGAACCACCTTTTTCACACCTTTTTGGTATTATTTCTCTCCCCCAGACTTATTTCTTATTGTATTTTCTCTTTTATTTTTAGCTTTGCATATACGAATCAAGGTATGAGACGCGAGTATTGATGGTGTTTGCCACCTAATCCCCGGTTCTTCCCTCTCAACGTATCAAAGGATGTAGGCGAATAATGGCACCATAGGAAAATCCTAGCCTCGCTTCCAATCCTATGTGTGATCATTCCTTCTTGAGTAGAATAATGGGATCGCTGGAAATTTTCATAACCCTCTATTCAGAAGAAAATCATCTCATCTTTTAATACATCTTATTTATTAACTTGTAATAGGGAGAGAAATACCGTTATTTTAAAACACATGGGTTCCTTTGTAAGATACGAATGAGGAATCAAGCTCTATAGATACTAACCACATTGATGAAGTGCAAAAATTTGGCTCAGGCTTTAAGGAACTTTGCTGGAAACATGAGTGTCTTCTGGTTAACTGGTCAGCCTTTGAATTTTTCATTAGTCGATCTGTAACTGATTCTGTAACAATGGTCACTTAGAAGCAAGGTCAGATCAATGGATTCAAGAGAAAGATCACAGTCTCAGACAAAATTTTAACTCAATAAAACAACGAATGAATCAAAAACGACGACTCTTAGAAAAACAAAAACAAAGTCAGCGACTACCTCCCCCAGACTTGAACAACACTGTCCCCAGTGTTATCTAGCCTAAGTTTGGTGAAAGAAAAAAAACAAATGAACCAAGTGAATTGTGAAAATCGAAAAATCTTACCTGTGAAGGTGATGAGTGTCGATCGATACATACTGGTATCGATCGACACCAACTATATGTCGACACACTGATTTCAAATCAGTGGCATCGAGTTGCTTAACCCAGGGAAAGTGGTCCAAAGTGTTAGAAGTTAGCACTGTTAGGAACACTAAAAAACAGGTTAATAGCAACAAGATAATCAAGCATAAATCCATGGGTTCAAATGCAAAAATAAAGCTGACATAGGTTCAACACAAACGAAAAATAAAAGAAAACTTACCTGCCCGCACGGTGTCGATCGACACTTGTGGCCAATTTTTTTTTTTTTCGCGTAGTATCGATCGACACGGACTGGTGTCGATCGATACTCCTTCTCTTAATCTGCTTCACGTTAAGACACAAGACACAAAACTAAAATTAAAAGACTTATGTACAGACTCACCAGTGGGTTGCCTCCCACCAAGAGCTCGTTTAAAGTCATTAGCTTGACTTTGGCTCAGGTGATCAGTCAGGAGAAGATTGAGAGCTTACTCCCTTGCAAGTTCCACAGCTAGATACTTGCAGACTCAGGGTTCTGCTCAACATGCTCTCCACAACCTCCTTTCATTTTTCTTTCAGCTCCGAAGTAAGAATGACTCTAGCTTTAGAGAATGGTTTCGAAGTTCCTTTGCACTTCACCTTGTATTCAATCGAATCCCCATCACACTTATGAGGGATTAAAGTCATAGAGGAAGCACATTTTACTCCTTTGCTCTTCACCTTCTTCTTTGCCTTAGCTGTTTTGACGTCGTTCTTGGTGATGACAGAAGGACTATCTACAACGTCGATGGTATTAGGTCTGTCAGGAGGCTCTTCCAAAAGATCAACTACCAATGTCTCTCCTGTAACAACGGTGATGCAAGAGATATGTGCGGGGGTTCATCTAGGGATGGCTTTGTAGGAGACCTGTTCGTCAATGTACGAAAATGAGATGCTCTTACTTGGCATGTCTATAACTGCACCAGCCGTAGCCATGAATGGTCTCCCAAGAATCAAAGGGTTGCTAGACCTTGCATGCATCTCCACAACCTAAAAATTGGTAGGAACTAGACAGTCTCCTACCTTAACCATCAAATCAGGGATTGTACCGTATGGAACTGAGGTGGAAGAGTTCGCGAATGTGAGAGCCATCTGAGTAGATCTTATGTCGTCGATTTGCAGCTTCTCTGCGAGTGCCTTCGACATAACATTAACGCTAGACCCTGAATCAACCAGAGAGTCTTTGAATTCAACTCCGGAGATGGAGCATGGGACGGAGAATATTCTTAGGTCTTCCCTCTTGGTCAACTGCCTCAGCGGTAGTGACTTGCTTATTGCTTTGATGAAGAGTGCCTTAATTTCTTCCAGAGTTTCTCTGCAATCTTTGAAGTGACTTAGCAGAGGCCAGCCCTCTAGAGTTTCTTCAAAAGTAAACGAGTGGGGTATCCTTCGTACCATCTTCTCAAAGCCACACAGCTGCTTTGGAGTGATGGGGGCTCGGAGGTGTTGAGGAATATGATTTAGCTTCTTGGGCTTGTAAAGTCTGTCAACACTCATACGCGGCTCCTTTTGCGGTATCTGGGAGGGTGTCGATCGATGTATGGAGGGTATCGATCGATGCTTGCTCATTCGAGATGTCTTTGACAGATTCTTGGATAGGTGTCCATCGATACAAGAGGGTATCGGTCGACACCGAGGTGGTGTCCGAAATCTCATCGTCATCCTTGGCATGAGGGACAAAAATCTCTGCAGTTGAGCTCTTCTGCACTCCTGGGTGTACCTCACTTCCACTCCTCGAGGGGATAGCTGTGACGTATTCGTTCTGTGAATGACCCATCAGTTCCTTGACAGTTGCTGCAGTCTGAGCTACCTGTGTTTCCAGCATCTTTTGCTGAATATTAATAGCGTCGATCCTTCCACTCAGATCATTGTACATGACATCGATATTCCCATTGAATTCCACAGTTAGTTTCTGCTGTCCTTGAAGAAGTTGTCCAAACATAGATTCAATCTTGCTCTCAGAAGTTCTGGGTGGTGTGGGTGGGCAGTGATACATTTGATCTTGAGATCCAACTCCATCAATGTGGTTAACATATTCCACTTTATCCTTTTTAGCAAGATGTACAGCCTTATGTTGCTTGCCCAACAACAAATTGTGCATTGAATCTAACTTAGCATTCACCTCAGCAATCTGACTGCAATCCAAGTTACCAACTTGGTTCTTGCGCTCCATGTCTGCATTCTTGGTACTATTGCTAGAAACCAAGTTCTCAATAAGCACATAGGCATCGCCAGGATACCTCGTGTAGAAATTTCTATTGCTCGCAGCATCTAGAGCCATCTGATACCTCCAATCAATCCCTCCGAAGAAAGTACACAACTACTAAACCTGAGTGAACCCATGGTGCGGACAATCTCTCTGATATGACTTGAAACGAATCCAAGCAGCTTTGAGTGGTTCTGTTGGTCCTTGAGAAAACATAGAGATCTTGTTCCTGAGCTCCTCGGATCTCGCATCATCGAAAAAGTTGTTCATGAAGGCTTTCTTCGTCTCTTCCCAAGTGGTCAATGATCCAGGAGGTAACTGCTTCAACCAGTAAGTCGCTTCTCCACCAAGAGAGTATGGGGGAAAGCTTGCAGAAAAGGTAATCGTAGGACATTCCATTGCTTTTGATGCTAGTGACCAAATCCTCGAACCTCTCAATATGATTGATATATCATGGTTTTTACCCTGTTTAAGCCATGATACAAGTCCTTTTTATAGAGTCTTTCTAGTGTTTTGTAGTGTTTTAGAGTCTTTTACAGGTCTTAGCACGAATTGGAGCATAATTGGAATTATTGGAGTTCTTTGGAGCACTCTGGAGCGAAAGTGAAGTCTGATGACTAAGTGTCCGATCTGAACGACAAACATCGATCGATACCCCTGGTATCGATCGACACCCATCAGAGAAATCATGGGCCGCGACTTTTTATGAAGTTTTGGAGAATTGCAAAAGTGCCCAGAAGTCTCTGATAATTACAAGAAGATCCCAAGTCGTGATTTATGTTATAAATAGGGTTTTACAGCCACTTGTTTAGGCTATGCTTTATTTTGCTTGAGATTAAGAGAGATTTTGGTGAGAGATACAAGTCTGATTTCCCTTCGTCCGAGATCAGATCTCAAACTTTGTTTCTCTTTCTGATTTTATATAGAGTATTTATTCAAACATGTTTATTAATTTAATCTCCATGTCTGAGTAGATGTCTTGTTAGGTTTGGGGAATCTCATTAGGGATTTCTTTGAATGCTAGGTTGATTAGTTATTTAGGGTTCATAATCTGAATTAGTTCTTCACCTTAGGTTGTTCTCAAAGCTAATTCTAGATTGATCACCTAGAACTTAGATCTTAGGATAATTGATTAGGCACGACAGTGCAATTAATTACCTGATAGAACTAGGGTGAGCAAATTGATTATTCGCAAAGAAATTTGGTTTAATTGATTTGTGAACATATCAAACCTGAAATTAAAGCTGATTTATTCTTAGGAATTTGCAAAGAAATTTGGGATTCTGAAGTTTAGATTTAGATAGTTTTCGCAACGACAGTTGGTTAACTATACTTTAGTGATTTGAGTTCTAGAACCGTGCTTAACCTGAACCCTGATTAGTTAGTTTATTTGCATTCATTGATTTCCTGAGAAATATCCCTGAACCTATCTTTTCCCCATTGAATACAAATCGTTTACTGCTTTCTGTTTTCTGCTTAACCTGAATTGCTTAGCTTAGCTTGATTCTATAATTTATTGAGTGATTTCTGTGGATCCTTGTGTTCGACCCCTAGCTAGACTACAACAACTGCTTTAGTACTGTTAGGGTATTAAATTGAGCATATCAATTTTGGCGCCGTTGCCAGGGATCCAATTTCACCATTCGATTGTACCTGTCGAGTTTCGACTAAGTTCGCCAGTATCGATCGATACTACCTAGTATCGGTCGATACCGAGGCGATTTTTCTTGTTGATATCGATCGATACCATCAGTATCGGTCGATACCCTTTGTGACTTTGGTTACTTACGTTCTTGATCTTAGTGTTTCAGGTGCATGCCTGTTCGTGGAACCAGAAGAAACAAGAGCACTCAGCTGGTTAATCTTTCATTAGAGGAACTAGCACGTTTAGAACGCACAAACAGAAAGACAAAGCAGACATCAAGGATGAACAACCCTGTGGTTTTATGAGTTGATGAAGCTGGTGTCTTGAGAGACCAACAGGGTCATGTGTGCAATGAAGGAGGGCAGCGACTTGATGAAGCTGGAAATATCATTGTCCCTGCTCCTGTTGCTGAGATTGTCGCGCCAGCTGGGCGCGCCAACGCTGGGAATGCTGCAGGTGATCGAGCTAGAACACTTGGCGAGCATAACAGGCCTGATCAGTTCTTTGCCAATCGAGCTGCGATTCGCATACCGACTTTTCAGAGGAATGACTTCGAGCTGAAGCCAGCATACTACGCTCTCGTAAGTCAGAATCCATTCTATGGTCTACCTCATGAGCATCCCATGGATCACATCGAAAGGTTCGAGGACTTGGTCACTAGCATGAAGTACAATGGAGTGCCCAACGAGTTCCTTTTCTGTAAACTCTTCCCATATTCTCTTGGTGGGGATGCTGCTTATTGACTGAAGCAGCTAGCTCCTGATTCACTTACTACATGGGATGAGACGAAGAACACATTTCTGGTTAATTTCTATGATGATGCAAGATCCGAGGAGCTCAGGAACAAGATCTCTCAGTTCGCTCAGGGTCCGACAGAAGCATACAAGGCTTCATGGGTTCGCTTCAAGTCTTATCAGAGAGACTGTCCGCATCATGGGTTCACTCAGGTGCAGCTGCTGGGCACGTTCTACAGAGGAGTTGACTGGAGATATCAGATGGCAATGGACTCTGTAAGCAATGGGAACTTCTTCACCAGATATCCGGATGATGCTGTTGTGCTGATAGAGAACTTGGCGTCTAGTAATAGCACCAAGAATGCTGATTTCGAAAGGAAAAAGCAAGCTGGAGGAACAGATGGATCGCAGATTGCTGACATGCAGGCCAAGCTGGATTTCCTGGTAGGAAAGCAGAAGAAATCTGTGCACTTTGCTGATGAAGTAGCGAATGTGGGAGAAGAAGAAGAGGATGTTAATTATGTTGGTGGTTCTGGTTTCCAGGGGCAGGGATTTGGGTATAACAACAACAGGAACTTCAACAACAACAACCAGCAAGGTGGATACAAGCTAGAGGGGAACCAATCTGGATTCGGAGCGAAGTAGTTCACTCAGAAACCACTTCAGAGTAGCGATTTCACTCGCAACTATGGGAACTCTTCTTACCAACCAGTTTCTCCCAAATCCACAGATAGCGAGATGAAATCCATGATGGAACAGGTCCTTCTGGGACAGCAGAAGTTGCAGGTAGACTTCAATGGAAAGTTTGATTCGCTGTACATGGATCTGAATGGGAAGATCGAGGCCATAAACCTTTCCCATAAGAAGCTGGAAACCCAGGTAGCTCAGACAGCAGCAGCTATAAAGAGGCATGAAGGTTTTCTTCCAGGGAAAACTGAGAATCCAAGGGCACACATCAACGCCATCACCTTGAGGAGTGGAAAAGAGGTGTTTACAGGACTGCAGAACAGCCAAATTGCAGGAAATCTCGTCGATCTTGCTGGAGATGACGATTGGGATTCTGAAAATCCCCAGGTATCGATCGATACCAGCCAGTGTCGATCGACACCGACCCAGACATCGACTCGGGCAAATCCTAAAACCCGTGTATCGATCGATACCCCTCAAGTATCGATCGATACTGAGACGCAGCCAAGAAAGGAACCCGAGATTGTGAAGGAAAGGGTGTATACACCCAAGGCACCTTTTCCTATACTTCCTAAGCTGACAAGGAAGGAATGGGAAGATGCCAGATGCAAGGCAATGCTGGATAAGTTGGTTGTGCAACTCCCTTTTGTTGATGCTGTTAAGACATGCCCAGCTTTCAGGAGATATGTGAAGAAGATGGTCTCTAGCAATGTGAACATAGAGGACGGTGTCATGTTGATCACAGCTGAGTGCAGTGCAATGCTGCTCAACAAAATTCCTAAGAAGCTTCCAGACCCAGGCAGCTTTGTTTTGGACTGCACTATCTACGAAGAGAGATTTGAGCGAGCTCTTTGCGATATTGGGTCGAGTGTGAACCTTATGCCACACTCAGTTGCCAAGCGAATGGGGATGACAGATTTCCAATCTACGAAGATTTCGCTGGTACTTGCTGATCGATCAGTGCGACTTCCTGAGGGACTACTTGAAGATATCCCAGTCATGATTGGGAAGTGCTTGATCCCAACAGACTTCATTGTCCTGAAGTACGATGCTGAGCCTAAGGATCCTCTCATCCTAGGCAGACCATTCCTTGCAACTGCTGGAGCTTTAATCGACTGCAAGAATGGAGAGATTGCTCTCAACATCGGTGACTTGGTGATGTCCTTCAACATGGAAAAATTGATGAAAAGGCCAACCATCGATGGGCAGACATTCTATGTGGACACCTTCAGCGACATAGCTGAAGAGTACTTCCTGGAGTTGCATCCTGAAGATCCACTTGAGAGAGCATTGATCTGTTCAGCCACTTCGGAAGTGTGTTCATGTGACGAATCTGCTGGATACTCGAAGATGCTCGATTCTGCATCACCAGTATCGATCGATACCACCTGGGTATCGATCGATACCCTACGGCCAGAAGGAGAATTGGCCGATGGATCTAAGCAAGCTGCTGGGCTTGGAGATTGGAGTATAGAGAAGGCTCCTAAAGTGGAACTAAAACCACTTCCAGCGAATCTGAGGTATAGTTTTCTTGGTCCTAATTCAACATACCCAGTTATCGTTAATGCTTCTTTGAATACCACAGAGGTTGCTTTACTGCTGAGCATGCTGCGCAAGTATCGCAAGGCTCTTGGCTATTCTCTTGCTAATATTTCAGGTATAGCACCAGACTTGTGCATGCATCGGATTCACTTGGAGGATGAGTCAAAGTCTTCAATTGAATGTCAAAGGAGGCTGAATCCGAACCTGAAGGAAGTGGTCAGGAAAGAAGTGATGAAGCTGTTGGAAGCAGGGATTATCTATGCCATCTCGGATAGTTCTTGGGTTAGTCCAGTTCATGTTGTGCCTAAGAAAGGAGGCATGACTGTGGTGAAGAACGAGAAGGACGAGCTGATCCCTACAAGGACAATCACTGGTCACAGAATGTGCATTGACTACAGGAAGCTCAATGCGGCTACATGGAAGGACCACTTCCCTTTGCCATTCATTGACCAGATGCTGGAGAGGTTAGCAAGTCACCCATACTACTGTTTCCTAGATGGGTATTCAGGCTTTTTCCAGATTCCTATACATCCAGAGGATCAGGGAAAGATGACCTTTACATGTCCTTATGGCACATTCGCCTACAGAAGAATGCCGTTTGGGTTATGTAACGCTCCTGCGACCTTTCAGCGCTGCATGATGTCGATTTTCACAGATATGACTGAGGAGTTCATGGAGGTCTTCATGGATGATTTTTCTGTGTATGGATCGTCATTCAAAGGTTGTCTGGATAACTTGTGCAAAGTGCTTCAGCGATGCGAGGAGAAGCACTTGGTTCTTAATTGGGAGAAATGCCACTTCATGGTACAAGATGGCATTGTTCTTGGGCACAAGGTTTCTATGGCAGGAATCGAAGTCGACAAGGCCAAGATTCAAGTCATGACAAGCTTGCAACCACCACGATCTGTTCCTGAGATACGAAGCTTCCTTGGTCATGCTGGTTTCTACAGGAGGTTCATCAAAGATTTCAGCAAGCTTGCGCGTCCGCTCACAGCCCTGTTATGCAAAGAAGTCAAGTTTGATTTCACATCTGATTGCCTTGTAGCCTTCAAGGAAATCAAGAAGGCATTGGTGAGTGCTCCTGTCGTCCAACCACCTGATTGGAACCTGCCTTTTGAGGTCATGTGTGATGCCAGTGATTTTGCTGTTGGAGCTGTGTTGGGTCAGAGGAAAGACAAGAAGCTCCATGCTATCTATTATGCCAGCAGGACATTGGATGATGCTCAGCGAAATTACAGCACCACAGAGAAGGAGTTGTTGGCAGTGGTTTTCTCTTTTGAGAAATTTCGGTCCTACTTGATTGGGAGCAAGGTCATTGTCCACACAGACCATGCTGCTCTCAAATACTTGATGAAGAACAAGGACCTCAAGCCTCGTCTTTGCAGATGGGTTCTTTTGCTACAAGGTTTCGACATCGAGATCAAGGACAAGAAAGGAGTTGAGAATGGAGTTGCTGACCATTTATCGCGACTAAAGGTCGATGAGTTCGTCCCCATTGATGATTGTCTGCCAGAGGAAGGTGTTTACCTCATTGAAACGATCTTCCAAGACCTCTATCCCGAAAATCTGCAATTTTCACGAATTCAGACTCTCGGTATCGATCGATACTCACCTAGTATCGATCGATACCCGTCACGATCTGCACCTGTTTTGTCAGACGAACAGTTGAACTGCTTTGATGTCTGTCTAGTTGCTGACTCTAGTGCTGCACGTCCTTGGTACGCAGACATCGCCAACTACCTTGCCATAGAGATTGAGCCACAGTATCCCACAAAATATGCAAGGAAGAAGTTTATGCGCGATGTCAGGAGATTCTTCTGGGATGAACCTTACCTATACAAGCATTGCTCAGATAGAGTTTACAGAAGATGCGTTGCAAAGTCTGAAATGGCAGCTATTCTTTTTCATTGCCATGGGTCTGAGTATGCTGGTCACTTTGCTCACTTCAAGACGGTATCCAAGGTTCTACAAGCAGGCTTCTAGTGGCCTACCATGTTTAAGGATGCTCACACATTCATTTCACAATGTGATGCTTGTCAGAGGAGAGGGAAGATCAGCAAGAGACATGAGATGCCACAAAATTTCATCCTTGAGGTTGAAGTTTTTGATTGCTGGGGCATCGATTTTATGGGCCCCTTTCCACCATCACAGAAGAAGGAATACATCCTAGTTGCAGTGGACTATGTGTCCAAATGGGTGGAAGCGATATCTAGTGAGAAGAATGATTCTGCAGTGGTTGTTAAGCTGTTTAAGACCATCATCTTTCCTCGTTTTGGAGTGCCTCGAATTTTGATAAGTGATGGTGGCTCTCACTTCATCAACAGGATTCTCGAGAGGTTGCTAAGGAAGTATGGTGTAAACCATAGAGTTGCTACTCCATATCACCCTCAAACCAATGGGCAAGTCGAAGTTTCCAACAGGCAAATCAAGGAGATTCTGGAAAAGACAGTGAGTGCTTCAAGGAAGGATTGGTCTACAAAGCTGGATGATGCACTATGGGCTTACA